>JAGGAV010015619.1:0-41741 GCA_017657295.1 Termitomyces sp. DKA64 | reverse complement strand
TCTTCTAGTAGTCAGCCTTGATGAGTCATATGCATGGACCTTACTCAGCATCAATTATTGTTAGTCATACTCCATTACATACTGGGGCCCACTTAGTCAAACAGTATTAGTAACCACACAGCCACCAATGTAGTATATATAGGCAGCCTGTGGATAGAATATCCCCAGGCTAAACAATAGCAGTATTCTCCTGGCCTATCCACTGAATCAACCATAAGCTCCCTAGTGATGTCCAACCCTCTGCTTGCATTGCTTGCCCCTCACCTGACTCTTGCCTGCCTCTGTGCCTGCTTGACTCTCACTTGTCTCTTGCATTGCTCACTCTGTGGAAGGAGTTCCACAGGTGTTGAGCCTTGCCCTTACACAGGTTAGAGACTGGATTACTGATATACAGTTGAAGCCAGACTAAGCATTGAGTTATAAAATTAAGGCCCTAACTGAGTACAGCAAAGTTGAGTCTGAGACTAAGCACTGAGTTCTGAAATCAAGGCCCTAACTGAGCACAGCAAAATTGGGGCTAAGACTAAGCATTGAGTTGAATGTTGAAGCCCTAACCTCACTGCACTCAGCTAGGGCTGAGTCTCAATCAGGGGTTTGGAAACAAAGCCCTCAGTGAGCTCAACCCATGCCAAAGCCATCAAGCATAGCTCATTTAGATGAGAGTTCAAGTTTGCACAGGTCCATTATTTGTTGATGATTGGGCAGAACTAAGCACAATGTATATTCACAGGCTCAAACAATGAGAGATGCATTCAGGCCCAGTGACTGATTTGCCAATGTAGCAAAGGCACAAAAAATGGTCATCATACCTGCTAACGCGGCGTCGTTTCCCTGTGTCAACGGGTCTTGCAATTGCGCTTGCAACAGAGTGCTGCCCGAGATATGTCGTAGTACCTACAGGAGTGTCCTGCTGACAGAAAAAGCCCACTGATGGGCTTTATGTGAGTGTAGAGAAGGAAGCAAAACGGAGCAGTAGTCGTAATTATATGTGATGTCCATAAGAAACAAAACAAGCGATGTGGACAAAGCGTGACGCGACACTAGTCGAGGTCGCGTCGCTTAACATGGAAGATCAAAAGCTTTTTTGATCGAATTCACTTTCATCAATCGATATCACTTTCACGGGCACAGTGGCTTTTACTCATTCCGTCTCTATTCCGCATGAGCGACATTGATTATTCCGTATACCTGGTCACGGGGCGAGATCTCTTACCTCCAGGAAAGGTTGTCCAACCAGTCGCTTTTCTCGATGCACAAAGGCTTATCTGACTACCTAGGATTACTATGAATCGTTAGAAGAAGTACACTTGTTAATCATTCACTGGTCAAAATCTCTAAAAGACTGCGCAGTCGCTGAAAGGTGGAGTGACATTGGTGCAGATTCGCGAGAAACATGTAGACACTGGCAAAGTGAGATGAGAAAGTATCTTCTACGTGCTATCAATGGGTCTAATGAATTCAACTAGTTCATCGAGATCGCTACCAAGTCGAAAGAGATATGTGACCGATACAATGTACCAATCATTATCAATGACCGCGTCGACGTAGCAGTCGCCGTTAAGGCGCGTGGAGTCCACCTTGGCCAAACTGACATGCCCGTTATCCAGGCACGCCAACTTCTCCCTGAGGGCACAGTCATTGGTGTGTCATGTAACAATGTGCATCATATCCGGGCTGCTATCAAAGATGGCGCCGATTCCATTGGTATAGGTGCAATATGGGGAACTCAAACCAAGCAGTTGACGTCTCCCTTGGTGGGCGTTCGAGGTGTAGGGGCACTCTTGGAGCTTTTGGATGGGACGAACATCAAAGCTGTGGCAATTGGTACGCCTTATTCGGTATTAAGTATCTGGATAGATTTGAGGTCTCAACAATTTAGGTGGAATCAAAGCCAGGAATCTGCTGCGCACACTGCATGGATCTGTTTCTAGAACAGGGCACGCATTGGATGGAGTTGCTATAGTCTCAGAAATTATGGCGTCAAGAGATCCTCGTCAGGCGGCGACAACACTTTTCACCATAATAAAATCTTTTACTATCAGTCTTCCGCCGACCATATTACCTCGAGAACCCTCGTCAGGACAAAGTGTAGTTGAAAAAGTTGCACGATTGATGTCGGTCGTCAGAGAAGTCAACCCTTTGGTCCATCAGGTATCACTAAGCCTCCTTTGCATCTTTCAGGCTCATGTGCAGTTCCTGTTAGATAACGAACACTGTCGTTGCGACGCAATCGGCGAATACAACTCTAAGCTTAGGTGGTAGTCCGATCATGGCGTCAGAACCACAGGAAATGGAGGACCTCGGTCGCATATCCAGTGCCCTACTTGTAAATATTGGTACGATGCGGTCCGACGGTAAGGAAAGCATGTCGAAGGCTGGTAAGTCAGGTCCAATTATAACACTATTTTTCGGTCCAATATGTTGTCTATGCAGGTTATTTTGCCAATAAGAACAAAAAACCGATCATTTTTGACCCCGTCGGCATTGGTGCAAGTGCATTTCGCAAAGAAACTGCTAGAGGTGTGATCGCCTCCAGACTAATTTTGAGATGGCTGATATCGCTGTAGATCTACTGAATATGTTCCAAGCGAGTGTTATCAAAGGTAATGCTGGAGAGTTGGCCGCTCTGGCAGATTCTCAAGAGGTTCGTGATGTTGTTTGTGTCCAATTTGACCACATCATTGTGTCTTCCTAGGTTTTGACGAAGGGTGTTGATAGTGTGGGCCCCGGGTTCGGGAATCCTGTTAATTTTGTGAGAGAACTTGCCAAGAAAGAAAGTAAGATATATCATTATACCCTGGTACACAACCAATCTACTAATTTCTCTTTCCAGGATGTGTGATAGCCCTCACGGGACCAGTTGACTATATATCTGATGGGACCCATGTAGTGGCGCTGAGCAATGGGCACGAGATACTCGCCAAGATCACCGGCTCAGGTTGCATTGTTGGTAGCAGCATCGCAACTTATTGCGGTGCTTTATTTGCACGGAGCACAGCCAGTGATGGTACCGCAAAATTGGTACAAGGAGACACTTTCTTGGGAGCAATAGCAGGGTAAACATCGAGACAGGTATTGACACTCCACGAGCGCTGATTGTTTTGACACCTAGCATTATGGTACTAACCGTAGCTGCAGAAGTGGCGGTTCGGAGAGAAGATGTAAAAGGGCCAGGGACATTTTTGTCTGCCCTCATTGATGAACTATGGACATTGCAACCATCAGCAGTGCAGTCTTTGGCTCGCATCCAAGTTTTTTAGGTTCTGACTGCCAGTGTTGTATTCTAAGGGTTTAATAAGGGCAATTTTTTTGGTTAAGCCTGAAGACTTGGAAACAACCCTTAATTATGCCTTGATATTAAGGCATTATTAAGCCCTATACCTCAAAATTGTCACCTGATCCTTCAAGCTTTCTGTCATCTGGGATCCTATTTTCATTGGCCTCCTCATCAGCTAGCAATTCCATCAATTGTGCCTCTTCAGCGTGTGTGGTTTTCCAATGCATCCTGTTGACTTGCTGATCAATATCCTCCTCTTTCCTACCTGAAAATAGAAGATCTAATGATTGTGGCAAGAACATTGACGTCCATATCTGCAAATTGGTGATCATCACTATCACTGTCCTCAGCCTGCTTCTCTGCTACCCATGGCCATCTCCTTTTGCCATTGTTCTCAAGACTTAACCACTATTCAAGACTTAACCAGTACTGATCGAGGTGTTGATGGCAAGTTGGTGATTTTTGGTCTCTCATCGTCTTAGGGTAAGTTGCAGCATTTTAATATTTCAGGTTTAACCGATTGTGAGTACTCCACACCTTGAATAACCCATGATTCTGACAATATCAGCTTACGCTTTCCATCACTGTCGATTTCAACAACAGCCACATTTGGATGACACTTTTCAATGCAACCACAACAATGTGTCCAGAGATGGGACTCATCTTGTTTTCTGCCGCTTATGAAGTGTTCCCACAAAGGTTCCCGGGGCGGAGGC
The DNA here is from genome assembly GCA_017657295.1 of Termitomyces sp. DKA64. Classification (NCBI taxonomy): domain Eukaryota; kingdom Fungi; phylum Basidiomycota; class Agaricomycetes; order Agaricales; family Lyophyllaceae; genus Termitomyces; species Termitomyces sp. DKA64. The sequence continues at coordinate 37,748 of JAGGAV010015619.1, read as the reverse complement.
ATTGCAAGAGAGAGTGCTGATATTGTTGATTTTGAAAATGTTGATAGCTGGGACTACGTGCAGTGGATAATTCCAAATGTAGAGCGGAATCCGGAACGATTGGGTGGTATTTCCTGTTTTAGACAATTTCAATGACCAGCATGAACATTTGCAAACTTGTCGCTCTCATCTTGCACCTCATCTGTGTCAAACAACCTATGGATGCTCTAACTGACGACTCTTCTGGTCTAATGAACCTGGTATGTGTCCGGAAAATCTGCCTTTTCATGTGTCCCGCTGTTGACTGTGGTCTTTCCAGAGTCTTCTAGTCACGAATCGCGGCCAATAGATAATCCGGGATACTCTTACGACTTTAACCTTAAAAAGGAACAAATCACACCACCGCGGGACTTGTCCACTGCCAGCACTACGTACTCTCAGTGATGCCTGTCTAACCTAGAGATGTGTTGTACCCTCACTCAGCTGTATTCTGATTCGGCGGCTGGTCACTACTCAACTACATTTATTAAAGTTGTCAAGCACGGTATCACTTTCAACATCCTGCCCTTTCAATCAGCCGGAGTAGACACACCAGATGGATCGAGAGATGACGACGCCCATAACATTCAGGAATAAAACCTGTTGCACCCGCTTCAAGTCAAATGCCACTACGACAGCTAAGTATGAGAAAAAAGGGCCAACAAATGAAATACGAAGTCGTTGAGCAGCATTGATTTGTGCACCAAGTGTGATTATACACAAACCATCAATCAAAGTAGCGGAAGTGTAAGCGGAGTCAGGAGGCAGCAACTAGGAATTAACAAACGGGAAGAGATTCAAAGACACATCAGTTAACAGGTATCAATCTGCATATTCTGACTGCTCAGGCAGTCGTAGGAGGGGCTGGTGGGGCTGCATAATAGTCAATAAATGGAGAGAAACAGACACTTTACTTACCACCACCCCTGTCAACACCCCTTCCACGACCGCGACCGCGCCCACGGAACTCGCCGTCGCCACCGCGCCACTCACCTCTTCCACCTCGGAAACCTATTAGTTCATCACGTCAGGAAAAAGTACCAAACAAAGCTGTGTGGCATGCCTACCTCCACGATCACCACCCCGGAATCCACCACGATGTCCACGTTCGCCACGGAATCCACCGCGGTCGCCACCACGGAATCCGCCACGGAAACCACCTCTGTAGCCGCCACGTTCACCATCCCTATGTCCACGACCACGATTGCCGCGCGCGCCTCGGGCCTGGGTAAATCCATCGTCCTCTCCTTGCGCGGACATTGCAGGAGCCTCATCGTGGCCGTTTGCCTGTACAGCGAGCGTAGCCTCGGGCTCGTCTGGTGTCTCAAGGGCAGCGGGCGTGACAGAGCCTGATGCACCAAATCCGGCGTGTAGACTTTCAATAGGGGGCAGGCCTGCATCTTCGTCTGCTGCCCAGTCAAAGGTCGCCGAGGGGGGCTAGGAAGGCAATCAGCTACAAAGGGCGTGAGTAATCATAAAAGACCGTACCGCGGGCTCAACGTGACCGTTGGGTACCTCTTGTTTGAGTTCGAAAGGCTCGGACACGCTTACTGGCGCCACCTCATGTTCAGTCGGTTGGTCAGCAGGGCGTTCTACTAACTCTGCTTTGTGCTCGAAGGACGCGGCTTCAAGCTCACTTTCTTGCATAAAGTGGAAACCAGCGGTCGTGGGAGTGGCAGGAATGCCTACAACAGGAGCCAAATCATCAGCAGTTGGGGCAGTCTCCTCTGCAGGAGGTTTTACAACGGGCGTAGATACACGAGGAACAAGTTGAGCTTCGGTCACCTCGAGAAGATGGGAGTCTGGAGGACAAATAAATGGTCGGAAAATGAAAGAGGCTAGCTAACAAGAGAAAAATACGCACATGAAACGCCCTCAAGCTCACCCTTGCCAGACAGCAAGCCTGACAGGACACTTTGCTTGATATCAGCATCATCTCCGAGGAGTATGTCCCCGGCAACGAAGACAGTACCACTCTCGGGGAAAGGCTCGTGCTGACCGACGGCAAGCAATGAGCGCAGGCGCAGAAGCCCCAGAATCCGAGAAAACTTGTTCATTGATGTTGCCTGATCGAGTGAAAACCCCGGTTAGACGCCTGGGCACGCGAAGGACGCTTGTACATATACCTCAGTTGCAGCTACGGCATCTGTTATTCTTGTTTTTTCAGCCTTCTCAGCTTCGACTCGTTTTGCGGCCTGTTCTTGCGCTAGCCCCAATTCGTGACTCTGTCGAGATTGACATCTGTTTTATTATCGAGGATATTGTGTGACCTGCAACCTACCTCAATGGCCTTCTTCACCTCTCCAAGCTCCTTTTGAATAGCTTCCAATGTCGGGAGGCTCTTCAAGGTACGTTTCTGATCGTCATTGAGTTTCTCTGGGTCCGTTGAAGCATAAGTTGAGATACGCGTCTGTGGGGTAAAAATTTCACTGTGTCAGTATTCTGCACTCTAACATGTATCTCAGTAAGAAAAGCAGCGCACAATCTTTTTCGAGGTGGCCTTGAGACGTTTCTGAATTAGTTCAATGATCGGGCTTGGTTTGAGCACCACTTCTTCCCCGACTGCAGGTGTTTGAAGTTCTTGGGCAGCGGTTGTCGATGCTTCACGAGCCTCCTCAGTATGGGCCTGCTCCATGAGCACAGAAGCGGCATCAACAGTGACCTCGGGAGAATCTGGGGTAGCATCCAAAGCCTTCTTCGCCTTTCGCTTTTTCCTCTGGGATTTTGTCAGGGGAGCTGGAGGAGGAGCGCCGGGAACTATGCGTTGAGCGACTGTTTCAGACATTTTCGCGAGTAGGATAGATTGAAAAAGAGATGGTTGGTGAGCTGGGGCTGGGGAAGGTTGTAGATGCTGGCAAGCAAAACGACGCCGCCGATTCTCACGACATCATCAACAAATTTTCGCGTTTTTGCCATCATCGTTTCTGATTGACTAGCAACTAGGTTAGACACCTATCGCTATGAACCTCTTCAAATAAAAAAGTGAATCGATGGCACGCCATACAGTCCATATCTATACAGGATATTCCGACAATTTTTTTGTAAACAAAAAAGTTAGGTACAAAGTACAGGTCCATTCCTCTACCATGGCGGAGCGCTACTTATAGCATTAACTACAAGAACCCACCTAGCCCAATCTCGAAACGTGGCGTCTGGTAATTCTCGATTTGGAGTTGCCTCTGCACGATATTTCCTGTCCTCCATCGGCCTGACGGTTGGATATTTGCAATGACTAGATCTCGGTCGCTCCAGCTAACGTCAAACCAGTGCTCCCGACTTGAATTGTCCCGTTTCTATGAATCCGATGCAGGCGCTTCACACAGAAGTGCTGTGGAATGCTGAAATTGGCGGGACTGCTTTTCGGACTGTTATTGGGTCCGAGATGGCGGCAGGGAGCGAGGGGACTTGGGGTAAAAGACAGTATTCTAGTCCTTTTGTGTCTGTTGGTAGAATGGACTACTGAATATCTTTCCGGGGTTTTGGCCCACTGTATCGATGAACCACGGCCTTGTGGTTAGAGGTCCGCACGCTGGGAGGTATGTGACACAGCAAGTCGTAAGTCCTACATGGTTGCAACTTGGAAGTTCTGTCTCACTAGCTTTCCTTCTCATATCTAGGCGCTCCGCTTCACTCTCTGGTACATGGGAAGCGTCTGCCAAATGGACTAGCAGCGTGAGACGACAAAGCCAAAATGCGGCTATGGACGTATCTCAAATTTCACCGGAGAAAGACTTGTGCAGGCGAAGCATCAGTGCATCAACGCCCCACAGAGTTATTGCGAGCACCAGCACTTCTACCAGATTGTGGTGATGCGTATGAGGCATCCTTAATTCCGGGGCATTGCAGGTGAAACTTAAAAAACAGCCAGCGATAGGCGTGGAGAGTGAAATGAGGGCTAGTGCTAGATTGACGGGTAAGGCGCGGGATAGGCTGGCAGTAGGCTCGAGTACACAGATATCACGAGAGGCACATAGCTATTGTAGACGGCAGATGTTTGGGCGGGTTCTCGTATAATCAGATTCATGGGGTGTGTGCTAGAGGCTTCGAGTAAAGTGAAGAGGCAACTGTGCCCCGAGTTCGAATCCCAAATCAATTCTGCGGGATGTCAAGGACGAAACGATTCTGGAGTAAGGTGACCTGCGTCGTAAGACCATGATGCAATGTCCTTCACGGTGCGAGAGTAAATTATAGGGCCCGAATGGGATCGCCCGTTCAAACAGTTTCCCTAACCCCTGTGCTCTGATTCATAAGTTTCACCAGCTCTGGTTATTGTACAATCCAACGATGTTCTCTCACCTCCCACGTTACGCGGATTCCTCTGGTATGACGTATGCCAGCCCACTGATACTTCCCAACAACATAGATTAGAATAATAATCACAGATCCGGAGTCTCTTCGGGACCGATCTGTAACTCCCAGTTATGACCAACTACATCTTGCGCGGAGCAGGTCCCACTGGGAATGGGGAAAGGATGGCCGGTACTTGATCATGCCTCCTTAGCTTTTCCCGAGGCAGATTGAGATGGTATGGAAACGAACATTATGCTGTTGCATCGCCTCATAATTGGTATGTTAAATAGCAGAGAAGGGATATATTACAGTCAGCTACCGTTCCTGGTATATTCAGGCTGTTTAGATAATGGAATACTGGCCAAAGGCTGAAGGCTATGAGCAAGTCAGAGGACGGTAGAGGTTCTGTCAGAGTGGCTAAACAAAGGATCTGATGTTTTCGTAGTCTCAAAATAACTCAAATATACGAAAGAGGATTTTCGTGCCATCAATAGCACTCACATTGAGTAGTCGAGAACTTGTAGCCCTCTGCGCTGAATTGATCAAATTCTGTGCAACACTGCTCGAAAAATGGTGTATCCTACTCGTCTAAGTCTTCTCCTTTCTTCTTGTATTGCAGAACTTCTGAAAATGAGACTGAAACGTTGAACCATTTTGAATCGATGTAACATTAACCAGAATGTCTCATGATCAGGACCTAGTGTGTTTGTATAAATTTGTGATTTGGTCGCTCTCAACCTTGAACACTATTCAACTGTCAAGTCGACATCCTTTCCAGCTTTATATAAATTCTCAGGAAAATAAAATGTTAGGAGCCGATGACTTTAGCACTAATCGCTTTTCAGCAATTGGGGGAAACAGCAAGACGCAGCCTGAACACCCTACCCCAAGCCGCCACGCCGATCTCTGCTTTAATGATGGCAATCTCGCGGTACTCACTGGTCTAAACTACTTTCTTGTTCATCAAGGGCTCCTGTGTCGTCATTCGCCTTCTCTCTCCCGTATGATAGAGACTCTTGAATCTCAGCAAACGCGGTGCATTGAAGGTCGCCTGGTACTGGAGCTTCCTGAGCCTTCGAATGACGTGTACCATTTTTTGCTCGCGCTTTACGACGGGATGTAAGTCCTATGACTTTGATCTTCCGCGTTGATAACCATCAAAGTCTGGTATAGTTCCGCGTTGAAATACGATGTTGGCGATTTTGGCGTGATGTCGGCAATTTTACAACTGGCAACAAAGTACGAGGTCAAGTATCTTCGCGCTGGGATCCTTGGGAATCTATCGCTCTATTGGCCAAAATATCTTTCTCAGTGGGAGGCACGGGAAGCGAGAGCCACCAATGCTGTCGGTGTCTACGAACCACGCAAGTTTATAACTCATCCAATGTGAGCTCTCGTCGTCGAAGTTCCAAGCAGGGTCTAATTGTATCAGCTTGATAATCAACCTCGCCCGTGCTGTAGACGCCTTAGAACTCTTGCCTGCTGCTTTCTATGACCTCTCGCGTAGTTCTCCAAGCGCTTGTGCTGCGGGTTATACTTGTCCCCAGACGTTAACGACGCATCAACTGTCAGACACCGATCTTCTGAGTCTCCTTCGGGGAAAAGAGCATAGTTCGCGGTTCCTTTCTACTTTCATTGTCAAAGAACTAGAAGGAAGAGAGCCATCGCTGTCTTGTATTCACCGGATGGAGCTTGACGTTGCTCGTAGACGTATATGCCAAGTAGCATTCGAAGCTATCACCTTCGAGATTCTCCGAGATAACAATGGCACTGTATGTCAGAGGAGCTCCGACCCTCTTTTCGCAATGTTGGATGCCGAACTGATGCAGACGCGAGAAGACCCTCTAGGGCGCCTAAACTCCGCTTTGCGTGCATGCGAGTTCTGTCGATCCGAGTTTGGCGCAGCTGTCGACGCTGCCCGCGAAGACTTTTGGCAGGGATTGCCAGCCTGGTTTGGTATAGACCCTTCGGTTTGGAGCTGAAGGACTGATGGGCGCATTTTAATCAGGTAATTTTTCACAGCAATTTTTGTACTTCTATCGGTCATCTTATCTCACGCATTGGCTCGGCTTGAACTTCTCGTACCCTTAGCGTGTCATGTGTTGCAGAGCTTCATCAATACCAAACATACCTCTTTGTGAGACATTTTTTGAAGCTTGGTCACTGATTGCCTTCTTCGCTCCGAGGCTTTCACCATACTGGGAATGATGTTATCGCTCCTCATTGTCGAGCTTTTCAACCTGAATCGTTTTGACACTTACGTTTGGCAGTTCGTTTCCTGGGTCGGTAGATTCTGCCCGAAATCAGACAATACTTGCCTTCAACTGGTCGGCCCCGAGTCTATCTCGGTGAATTTGATCGCTGACAATGTAACTGTATGTTTTACACACGGCCAAGCCCAAAGTGCTTCATGACCCCAATTTTTGAAGAATCTCCCTATCTTTAGCTAACATCGATTGCCGTATCTTTTCCCTGAAGACGTAGCGGCACTGAAATAGAACAGAACAGCCTTTGTAACCCCAGCAGGCGCGCCGTTCCATTTTCCCCGTCTCCTCACCTTTGTTTGGCAGTGGCACGTGCACAGACAAGACACTGCGTTATGGCCTTTGTCATGGACCTCCTTCCCTTTGATTCAGAACTATTCAGTTCAAATGTATAACAGCTGGTCACCTTCCAATGGCCAAGCTTCATCCCACAAGTCGGGTCTGTCTCCTTTTAGGGCCATCATCTATCATCGCTTACACTTGCCCAGCCTATATGTATTATCCTGATGATAAATGCAATGCCGAGTCCAGAGAGAACGCGAACCCACATATTGTGCAATCACAGCCAAGCAATCCTTGTGTTTCCAGCTCTATGGTTTGTTGAGGGACTCACGAACTTCAAAAACCGCTCACGCTCCAGCAGCAAACAATCCCGATACAATCACAAGCTGGGCATCAAATCTATCCCACTTCCGACCCTCATCCTATTGTGAAGCAAACCAACCAGACTCTAAACGCCTTGGCATTTGCTCGGAGCCTCTCCTCAGAGTACATTATGGTGAGTGCACCGACAACCATCTTTGGCACCAGAGATCGACAAGCATGATTTGGTGCTGTTGACTGAAGCAGGCACATGGTAAATCTCCGAATGCCCATCAGGGTTCCTACTATGAATTCCGGAAAGGACAGTATTATGAGGGTTACGAGGGTTCTTCGGGACCTTCGTACGGTTTTCGACCCATGAACCATGACTCTACCAAAACAGCCGATGGCCACGCGTGTAGTTACTGCGGGAAGGCATTTAGCAGGCCAAGTGCGCTGAAGGTGAGCCCCACGCTATTTTCAACAAACGAGGGGCTGAATTATGTTCTCGAGATTCATCTCGCTATTCACACCGGAGAAAGAGGCGTGTGTTTCTACTTTTTAGCTTTGGTAAAAACCTGATGGGTCATTCTTAGCTTATACGTGTCCAGAGGCAGGATGCCATCGTAAATTTAGTGTCAGGAGTAACATGAGCAGGCACATTCGCAACGTCCACCAAATATGGCCAGAGGGTGATCAAGGCGACGTGCACTCGGGTGACTCGGAGGATGATTTGAAGCCTGCTACATGAAGCCAAATAAACTATCATTCAATACAAAGCCGGTCAAAATAGATATGTCAACGTTACAAATAAGTAAACCAATAACCCTAAACAACTCCTTTGTGCCGCAACTAGGTAATAACCAAGCCAAGCGTCAACGGTCTGTAAACGCATTTTCGGTCTTCTAAGGTCGGTATGGGTATCAACACTGGAGGTGTACCATCGGGCGACAGACACCAATTTCACGAATGTCTGCCAGTGAAATCCGGGCCACCCTCCAGCCGGGAAAGAGGCCCTTGCTTGCCTGTCAGGTGGGCGTGTTCATGTTGACCGTACGCATTATCTCCACAGCTCAAAAGGTTATCCAGATCACACGAAGCAATTGGAGGCATCGAAAACATGGCCCTTTCCTTCCTTTCGCAGCTTTCTACCTTTGGTCGTACCTCCTCCATTAACGCTAGTTCTGGCATGCAAGACGATCCTAGGGACTCTGGAACCTCTGAGATATTGCCGACAGACCATGGCACGAGGGCCAAGATTGAAATGCATCTGGCTGAACGCTCAAAAAGAGACACTCTCGGGTAGGCCAGGCCTATAGTCTTTTGTCTGACCTAACGTAAGTATAGTACCTCGAAGTCTGATTCTCTTCGATGTTTCAAGTATCCGAAGAAATGCTCAAACGGTAGTTTCCGACCCATGGGTATGTATAGATGACAATATATGCGCGCGGAATGGAATAATTTGTGGCACCGCTAGCACAAATGCTGCGGGTGCTTGATCTAGCACATGAGGCTATAATAGATGACACACCGGCTACAAAACGGTAAGTGATTATATCCAGTGAGAAACCTTTTCATCACGTCACTTGATTAACATAGAGATATATACTACAAGGACGTTTCGCTCTTCAGAAGTCAAAGAACTGTCAATTCGGTTTGTTTCTGCTCATGCTTATGTCGATCGTTTTGTCATGTTTGCAAACATCTTAAGCTGATTGATGATATTGCTGCTACTCTCTTACTGCAACGATCAGATCTTAATATCGTAAGACACATCATCCACTCCCTTGGCTGGCAGCTGCTGCTGATAGGTTCAATTTTCAAGCGTGCGGCCTCAAAGGGCCTCGTCAGTGGCGCAGGCCTTGTTGTCCACCTTCATTCCGGCGATGAACTAAGAATAACCGATACGGAGGTGATCAGAACTTGTATCTTTTTGTATCTTCAATATCCTACATGATCGATCTGATATCTAGGGAACGTTGATCCCTCCCGAAGAAGAGATCAAGGCGCTTGTAGTTGATCCCTCGGTTCGTTGGGTATTGATCATCGAGAAAGAGGTGATTGATCCTGCACTATCGTTGTGTATCTGTGCGACGATGACTCTATCACAGGCCGTTTTTCAAACTTTATGCCGGTTGAAGCTTACGGACCACCCCTCTCTACGGCGGGGATTAATGTTAACGGTATTTGCCAACCCTCCGCAAGATATTGGTTCTTACCTAATCCAGGGAAAGGGCTATCCTGATATCGCTACGCGATACTTTGTGAGGACCCTTGGAAATCATCTGCCTGCCCGGTAAGCCAAATACACTTCCTCTACGAGATCGGATCTAAGGTATACAGAATTCCTATTCTCGCGATGGTAGATGGTGATCCCTATGGAATCGATATACTTTCCGTCTACAAATTTGGCAGTCGACGCCTCCAACACGAAAAGTCGGCCACTGACAGGATCATATGGCTCGGCCTCCGGTCTTCCGAACTAGCATCGTGAACATTTTCTTCGAAATTATGACCGCTGATAAGAACTTATGGGGACGTTAGCTTCGATGTTGACCGGAATAGATTATTGCCTATCACCAAGCACGATGAAGCAAAGGTCTGCCACCCATGACACAAGCGGGACATGTGATTCATTCTCGTTATGATCTGATACGAGTTGCGCAGGCCCTCTCTTTGCTTCAAAGACCCCAAGCTGTGATGCCAGCGAACTGGAGGTTTTATCAATTTGGTAATCTTCACTGATCAATCCTCATTGATTGCGCCACTGTAGGAAAGAGCTCGTACATATGCTGCACTGTCGCCGGAAAGCAGAGATCGAAATCCTTTCAACGTCAAACCTATTTAATCAACCGCAAACGGTCGACCAATGCCGACTCGGTTCGAATAAGGTGGTGACAAACGGCCACTGTCTCGACGACCCTGCTGGTGCCGGTGACATTAATTTCACGCACTCTGACATAGAAGCTTTCATGCCGTCAACATTCCATACTGGGGTTGCTCATCCCAGCCTTCCGTTGGATTCGTCATCAGTCCCTACTCGGTCCTTGGTCCCGAGATCCTTGTCCTCCGAACCCTCTCACGCGCCGTTACTACGGTATCTGGTATTCAAAATCGTGGAAGCTATTGAAGCACCTGTCGAACTTTCTGCATAAATGTTATGCAAGATTCTGGCCAAGCTAGTCACCGCTAGCAAACGGAGTCCCGCTCCGCGACCTTATCCTGAGCCTTGTTTTCTAGTCTTCACGACGCAAGCGCCTTGTATCTGTTTAACTACCAGTGTAGATAGATTAGTGTACATCGTTCGAACGGTATAGTCCATGAGCTCAGAGATCATGTAATTCAATCATTCTTTCAGTTCTCAGTCTGAATAGATCGGCGGCGGATCGTTCGCCTCTGTATCTCCATTTTCACTAGGCCGATTACGCTTTTCGTGATCTCTCTCTAAGTCTTTTTGAAAGGCAGTTAAATCGGCATGCATTGTCGAATGCGAAGGAATTGACAGAGATCGTGGTTGGGGATTTGATGTAGAGTGTCCAACGGCTCCGTCTGACTGGGAAGGCTCAAAACCTCTTTCATATGGTGAAGGAAGGCTTGGATGCGAGTTCTCGTCAGATGATCCAGGATGTGAATGATGATTGTGGGTGCTGACGGCGACAGCGGAATTGTAAGATTGAGACGCAGGGTGCCCTGAACGAGTATTTGCTTGAAAGTTTGCAGCTAAGATTCCGTCTGCGCCCGAATGGATAAATCCTGGGTTGAGAGAAGACTCTGTCGTTTGTGAACCCGGCCTCCCATTCCCGACATTGTTTAACAAAGCAGCTCTAGCACTTGCAGGGCTGTTGGCGGCCAGTAAAGTGGTCCCCTTGGGCAGCTTTCTCTTGTGACGACTATTTTCACGCCGCTTCAGGATCATCATCGCCAAGAGGCCAGCCAATATCACTGGAGATTGGCACGATCTACGCTCAGTTCATCGAAGAAAGGTGAAGCAAGACTCACATGAACCTATAACGACGCCGACGATCCCTCCGGCGCTGAGTCCGTGTTTAGCGATGTCAGAATGGTTTGCGTTTGTTGCAGTTGCACCAGCAGATACTCTACTGCCATGGAGATTTGTCGATCTAGTGGAAAGCGAAGTCGACCGAGTTGCAGTCAAATGATGTTCTCCTCTTATACCGGAAGCATCCGCACTGGCACTTGTACTTGCCCTGCATAACGAGAATAAGACGAGTAGATGAAGACAGCTCAAAGTCCTCACGAGACCGAAGCTCTCGTAGTCGTTGTACAGACTTGACTGACATTGCCCTCTGAGTTACAAATGCTGCTCTGAGAGTCCGAGTCCGAATCAGAGTCCGAGTCAGAATCAGAATCAGAATCACCCGCAGGCTGACGAGGAACGCTATGCAAAGAGGATGATATTTCGGAAGATGGCAGCTAGACTGGGACTCACAGAAATGTTGCCGCTCCATGGTTCGAATCGCGGCTGATGAGTCCGAAGAGCAAAGCTAAAAGCCAAAGCTCTCGCCTGGAGGAAGACATCGTGGAGGGAAACAAGTCGTTGACAGATATCCTTGAGAATCACTTTCACGGATGTGATGACCTCTTTCCAACCGCAGTTCCTCCCACGCATCTTTGCAAGTGACAACTGATTAAAATACTATTCGGATGGCAGTGCCCAAAAGATGCCAAGGGCGTGTCGACGTCAAGCGTGGGCTTCTGGATACAATCTGGGGCTATGCATATTTGTAGCTACTAGCCAGTTATCTTTGGTGACCCGGACTTCTAGTCATGGTATTTCAGAGACTGCTACAGTTTACACGAGGACAGATCTAGAGAATAGCTGCAAGATGTGAATTATTGTAGCAATCATTTTAAAGGCCGAAACCTCACATAATTCTATTTGGCAAGGGCGCGAGGATAAATCGGCGAGGTCAAACGTAATAAACACAAGCAAGTACGTAGCGTCCATGTGATACTGTTTTCCGATTTGGATTTGTCACAAGTCTTGTAGATCTGTCGCACAGCAGTCCCAGATTTAGGTCAGGGAAGAATTTCTTTCACATCTTGGCACGGCATGAGAAATGGTTCTATCCGCCTTGTACTCCACCGGAAGGACCGGAAGGCTTCGGAACTGAGAAAGTACATACATAAAGTATACTTATTTATGACAAGTGCTGCGCTCGCACCTGAAAATTGTACCAATAGCCGAAAGAGGTAACCCTCGAAAAGTAGTATATTGTTTCAATTTCATTCAGCAGGCTAATTATACGCGGTGGCTACAATCAACCTACACTTCGTTAAAATCCCATGTAGCAGCAGAAAAGAACCGAGTTAAGCAAAAACGTTTCGAGCAGAAAACGTCGCGCCACACCAAATAAAGCATGGACGAACGACGACATGCATGTACGCATGTATGTAGGTATGAATATGAATGGTAGTCTGTACGATCCGAACCGAAAGCGGTCGCGAAAATTGAATCGTGTGAATGGGTAGGGTGGGGGGCAGGAAGTCGGCGTGGTGCATGTTGAAATAGATAAGCATAATTCAAAGTATGAAAAACAGAAGAAGAGTTGAAACAATGCGAGTGATGGATGAGTGAAATGATGTATGGATAGAAATCAACGTGTACGTCAGGAAATTGAGAATCAGAAAACTGTTTAATCTTCATGAGCACCCTCGAACCCGTTGGCGATGATGGCGGCTCTCTCTTTCTCGCGCTCGATGGCCTTGAGATCGCGTGAGAGCCTCGCGTTCTCCTTGTCCCATATAGCTTTGACCTCTTCCTCCATAACGTCGAGCTCAGCAGCCATGATACCAAGGCCCCTCAGGACTTCGTCAGATCTGATGCCATTTGCGAGCTTCACGTCCCCTTTGCCCTTGCCAGCACCGCCAAGTCCAGAGCCACCTACGAAAGAGGAAGAGCGGCCGAAAGTGCGCTTGGTCGTGGTAGTGCTAGAAGCACCCAAAGATACGAGACCGATGCCCTCCAGGACGCCGAGCAGGTCATTGAACTCACTCCGCGATACAGGCTCAAACACCCCACTTTCACTCCTTTCAAGCACAGCACTATAATATGTATGGAGTTGGGTGGCCTCGACTCCGATGCCATTCACGTTCGTTGTAGGGCTCGGGAGAGAAACAAAGCGTTTCATGGGTGAGGTGGGTGTCTTCTTGGGTGTAGAGGCCGTGACAGTAGTGGTGACGGGGAGGTTGGAGTCTAGGCGCTTGGATGCGAGCAGGATACTAAGGAGCACGAGACGAGCTTGCAAGCCAAGACCGTTGACCTTAGCTACGATCTCACTGTTCGTCGTTGTGATATTGAGCGCAACAGGGATCGTAGCCGTGGCGCTCGGTGCCGAGGTGGACGACGGTGAGTAGGCCTTGAGTGCCGCAAGAATGTGTGGAGGCATCACAGCAGGTACCGGAGTGCTGAGGGGATTGTCCTCTTGAGTTAGAGAGGATGGAGCGGCCGCGGTGACTGCCAAATCAATGGCACCCCTCAAAACTTCGAAGACACTCCTCACATCCCCTGTCATAGCCGCAATCTTCTTCGTGAGGAGCATCAAGGTGGGAGCCGGCAAGAACTTTTTGACCGCTGCAACAGATTTTCCTTCATCGTCGGCATCAACGTAGAGAGGCTCAAGTCGAGATTGAAGGATTTGCTGGAGTTGGCTGGGTGTGTACGGAGCGAAGTGAAGTGTGCGGACGTTACTGGCAGCTGTAACTGATGATGTAGAAGAAGAGGAAGAAGTGAGGGTATGTGTGTTCGCGATTCCGATAAGTCGGACAGTAGATGGGATGGAATCAGGCAGCGAGAAGAGAGAAGCAAGTGATTGCGTCGTGGGCGTGATGTGATCGAGTTCATCGAGAATTATGATGCTAAAGAACGACCCCCGTTAGCTTCGCTGATATTCCAAAGCATAGCAACTGACCATTTAGAATGGTGACGTGACAAAAGAACCTCGACAGCATCTCGTCCCTTCACCTTCTTGGATCGTCCAACCGATTTTGTTCTTCGTCTGACGTCAAGATCTTCTATCAACCTTTCCCAGAGAGACTCGATGCTCTTCAAGGCCATACAATTAATGAACACGACCTTCGCGTCTGTATTCATGTTCTGAAGCACAGAATTGACGAGGGCAGTCTTACCAGTCCCGGGCGAGCCCGAGATGTAAAGGCTAGTAGATGCATCAGACACGATGTCAGGGTCGCATAGGAATGATGTGAGGAAATTGAGAATGGAGGCACGTTCCGAATCACGGCCTGCAATTTGAGCAGTAGAACCGTCACAAGTAGAACGCAAAAGAGCACGAGCACGAGAATGTAGAGGCAGAAGGACAGCCGGAGGAGTAGGAGGAGGAGTAGCGACAACTAGCTTCGAAACTTCATTAGCAGGCGTGGCAGGCGAAACTATATTTGATATTGAAGCATGGCATTTGGTGGCTATAGTATGTTCGTGAGATGACTCAAAAGGACGCAGTACTGAACACTTACTGGACCTTGACCGAACAGGTGTGATGAGTTCTGTGGTCATACGTCTGCGCGACCTTGTAGTCCGCGGCGTCAAGACCTCCATATTGTCAATTTCAGGGCCAGGAGGGACATTTTCTTTGTTAGCGTCCCCGTCAACAGTATCCGATGCTGTGCGGACGCGTTTCGGATTGGGGGTTGATTCGGGCGTCTGCAGCTGCTGCTCGCAGACAGCAGGTAACGACGGCTCCTGCGGGTGACACCGCTTGCCTAGGACTGAGCTGCGCGTCACTCGTGTTGTCTGCATGACGAGTACGTCGTGGACCTCGATGAGCTCGAGGTAGAGGACGATGTGGTCGATGTAGTCGACTGGGACAACCTTACATGGCTGAGTGTGAAATTATACACAACAATTTCAGACTCCGCGCACATCAAACGCGTTAGCGCGTTTCCATCACGTGCGCACGATGCATCTCGACCGTCCGCGCCTCTTGTCGGAGCGGCGGTCGTCATTCCGCCAAGCCTCCTTTCACAAAACAGCATTTCTGCACCACCTGTGCACGAAGTTTAGGATAATTAAGGTATACCCCCTGGGATCAGCGGACAATGGAGGCCAGAGCATAGTCCGTGGCCAGTATGACAGGTTTGTAGGACTAATACTCAACGGGCATCGTCCGAATCAAGTCCCACATTGCCATTGTTTCCAGGTGTACTTATGTTGGCCGAACTTGTCATTTTTCACACAATCGCTGTCTCCAATAGGTTTTGTCTGGAAAGACAATGGCAGGCTCGGAATCATAAGTCCTCGTCCTGACCCTAGCTCTCCACCACGGGTGGCCGCTACCACTGTCATCACAGTGGTCCCTCTTCCGCATATAAGGCCCTTAATTGGATAGACTTATGCCTCACTGTGTACACCCATCTACGTCGTTTCTTTTGCTGAACTCTGAGTTTCTCAATCACTATGGACAAACTTAAGAAAATCAAAACAAAGATTTTTAAGTGAGTTTGTCCCTTATTTCTCAGTATGATTTTTTTTCATTACCACATAGGTCTAAGCAGCCCAAAGATCAACCATTGTACATGCCTGTGCGGCCATCATACGAAACCGAGGAAATAGTACTTTTGGGTTCTCCCCCCGCCCACTATATACAAATGAAGCCCGAGGAACGCTATCCCGACTGGTGCAAATGTGAAGTTGACCCCGACGACTTTTCCAGGCCTTATTTTCCCCGCCGCCCTTACGTGGAGAAGAAAATTGTAGACCAGTTCCCGGCTCCTCCCACTACAATCCCAGAGAAGCCTCTTCACCCCATCGTCAAGCCCGCGCCCAAACGGCCTAGTGTCCGTCCACCAACTATGGATTTCTGTGACTTCACCCCCGAAAAGCTTCCTCCCAAACGGCCCAGTGTCCGCCCGCCGACTCTTGACTTCTCTCCGTACCAGGAAGGTGTACATCCTGAGTATCCGCAACAATCGAAGACCAAGGTGGACACCTTTGATGCTGCGGCAGCTGCACGGAACGCCGCCAGGCTCCGCGCACGCCAGCGCACGCCATCCAGTGTCTCGGGACAAACCCCGCCTCTCAACGTTCGTCGCCGCAATGTATCTACTTCCAACGCCCCTCTCCATCCATCGGGCGGAATGTACAAGAGTCATGCCGCCAGTCAATCGATGCGCAACCTCAATCCTAAGTCAAATTACCGTGCCTGCCTCCCCAGCCAGCGCCAGGCCACGGACGCCGGTACACACAGCGCTTCCGACTCAAGCGGCAGTATATACAGCTGCTCCAGCGCAGCCCATTCCGCGTACAATCTCTCCCCTGACGTACGCTACTACGCCTCCAACTCTACGCCGGCCGTCCCTCCCATCTCTTCGCAAAGGAACTACGCCTCCAGCCCTGCCCCAGCCATCCCCCCTCTACCTTCACAAAGAAATTGCGCCTCCAACTCTACCCCAGCCGTCCCCCCCGTCCCTTCGCGAAGAAACTATGCCTCCAACTCTACCCCAACCGCCCCTCCCCTCCCTTCGCGAAAAAACTCTGAACTTGAAGGTGCCTCTGTATGCCGTCGTAACGCGTCTTCTGCATCCTCGCGCTCTGTCCATGCCACGCGCCGTCATGGCATGCTTCCACCCCCCGTGGGATCTCAGCACCACGAAATACTCCGCATCTTGCGTGGACCTCACGCAGCAAAGCTCGAGACTCCCCATGTACCTTCGAGGACTAATGAAGACATTGGTCTTCCCGTCAACGACACCAAATCGAGCAAGGAGTGGGGCGCCAAGAGCTCCAGGGTTGCTGGTGGCGCTTCTACTGTTGCTGGATATGGCCGCAGCGCCGGTGTTCGACGCTATTAGGCTGATTATCGTCGTGCTCTTTGTCCTTTCTTGGGTTTCATTCTTTTGGCTTCCCTCGTTATCTCATCCACACTCATTTGTATCTGGAAATCTTATCACAACCATGCGGTGTTCACACCACTACTCACTCTCCTTCTCATTCCTGTCTTATTTTCTTTTCTCGCTCTCTATCTGCTTCCTGTTCGGCTGTATCATTGTCACTCCTTGTCGACACCCACACTCGTTTGCTTTCTTGCTTGGTTTCTCGTCTCGCCCCTGCCTGCTTTCCTCTTTTCCCCACGTCGCTCATTTAACCGCCACCGTCACCGTACTTTGACCAATGCCATACGTGTACATTTTTTGCCGCTACACTCCTTGCTCACTTATCCTTGTGATACACAAAAATCTAGCACTTTATAAATGTTGTCTGTATGCAATAGTGTAATGTAGTGTAGCGTAATGTACGTAACTTCTCAAGCTATTAAGCAGAATACAATACATTACACTTGTTCACTGTCTTCAAGACGGTTGCCTTAAACATTGCTCGACAGTATCCGGACATCTGTCCACATTGCCTATCCTTGCGTAGCGGTTGCTACCTCACGCTCGAGCTTGGGAAATAGACTGACTCGAGATCGAAAAGATTGGACGGTCGCGGAACTATTTCTTAGTTACAGTACTTATTTGGTGCATGACACATGTACCACTCCTTCTGTAACCACCAGTTGAATCAATTAGTGTGTTGTCCGAAAGGCTTTGCAATCAGTATTCAGTTAGCATCGGGTCCCTGTCGAGTTCTAGGTGGGACTTGTTCATTCAGATTGCACTACCATCTAACAATTGGTGGAAAAGACTCTGTCACGCTGCCCCTGCGCATCCAGTGCTTCTGCGAATGTATCGAAGTTTTGGAAAGTGTTACGAAACGTAAGCCTTGAAGATTTAAGATCAGATATCAGAGGATGTGCCGCCTCTATTTCCATGACATTCGAAGGAATGACGATCGTCCTAAAAACTTTGAGGCCGGGGAGTGTATTGAGATGATGTACAAGGACACCGGACAACATGAGGCAGGACATTTAGATAGAACGCAAGAAATCTGGACCGAAAACCAGGGCCTGAGCAGCGAATTCAAACGAGTCTAAGTTTTCAGGATGCTTGGAAGATACAACGAGGTACTTAACCTTGGTGCGTAAACGTGAAATGAAACGGAAGAGGCTCAGTCGATGTTCACCTACCTGATCATTGGGCCGAGAAATATCTGGAGATGATAAATACTGGAGTAGACGAATTTGAAAGCAGCACTTGTGCAGGTCGATAGTAGCCAAGTGCAGAGTTTCCTCAAGATAGACATACGGACAATGACTTGACAAGCCCTCATCCAGTCTGTGTATCTTGCGTGCACAGTACTTCAAAAGCGGCCAGTCATCATCATGGAGCGCCCTCTCGAGCATTTGTGCAGCAAAATAAAGTAGGCTAAGTTTAGCAGGATTAGACTAAACTCTCGAGTCGCATCCATCCTTTAGACTCGATACATCACGCGGCATCACCTGAACCAGAGACCAATTGTTCTTTGGTTTCGACACAGTGTATCCAGGGCCGCCTCTAAATCAGTCAAATACACATCCTCCGGTCGAACTACAAGGCTGATTACTAGTCTTCGGCTTGCATGTGCGTGCGAACGAGATAGAGCGGGAGCATCGAGGCGACAGCATACAAGGGTCTGGATCTCGGTGACCAGAGAGACAATAATGCATACAAGAGCCTTCGTAAAGTGGGAACCGAAAGGATTACGATCGAGGTAAGATCGCGGTGACATATCCTCATGTGCTTATGTCACCAGTTAGAGAAGAAGATTGCATGCTGTACTCGTATCCACACATCCACATCTGGGCCTCATTGAAATCATGGTCCCAGAAATCAGAGTTAAAACTTATCCGGCTTTCTTACACGTCCTGAACGCGTGCGTGGATCGCTATGAACACTATCACCTGCGTTATCCCTTGTCGGACTCTTTCAATCGATAGTACCTTTTTCATCATCACGGTCAAGATCTTTCAATGAATGTTCCTGAGAACAACATTACAACTCGGCAAGCTCAGCGGCTTTGACAAGTCCTGTTCCTTCCTTGAAATAGTATACAAGAGGGTTGAGATGGACAGTACACTTGTCAAAATGACTGGTACGTCACAGGTCCTCAAACTCTGTCGGATCGAAAAATTTGACATTTTGGTCACATGTCTTCGTCGACGTCCCATGTCGGATTGATTGAAATGGTACACTGTACGGTATTTATTTTGACAGAATCAAGAACGTGGTGAGCAGGTCATTATAGCTAATTAGCCATGTTGCCCCCAAGGCTCAGTGTTGGTCAGCTGCAACTTTTTTTTGGAGTAGCGTTCCTAGTGGGTAGGCCAGCGTTAATGTCGCCTCTTTCTCACCTACCTAGAATTTAAAGCATTTTCTAGACGTTCAGCCAGTGAGTCCGCGAGGAAATGCCAATCGCGCACACTGTGTGGGGCTCACAGCCCGTGGGTGAGCAGTCATATCAGTCCGGGCCCACTACCCACTATGACCCCGTACCTGTACCGCTGTTTGCGGCTGGGAGAGTTTCTCCTTGAGACATATCTCGCCACGTCTCTTCGACTAGGTACCTTGGGCCATATGGACACATCCACTATGTCCCTCTCTACCTTTGCTCGATGTCTGAGTCATTTGGGGAGTTCTCGATGTTCCTGGTTAGCCTTTCGCATCTTAATATCCATATCAGATACGTCAATTCGACCATCAATATTTGGTAGAGGCGAGACAGACCTTGTAACAATCTTCCATCCTCTCTTATGGAAATTACCGGGTTCCCTAGTATCTCTCCGCCACTAGGGGTTCTCCATTGGAGGCTGCTTATCTCTTCCTAGATGACTTTTGCCAGTCACCATACTCTCGCCTGGCCTAAGAACGTACACCTTATTGATATGTGCTCCATTGAATCTACCTCTTGATCGTGCGGATACCTCACACGTTCCCTGATTTCCGGTTTCACTGTTGGCCCGTCTTAGCATGACCTTATCTGATAGGCGTCGTGTGCTTCCACCCTTGTTTGCCGTGAGAAATTCTTGTTCCCTTATGCCATTCGGTATTCGTGCCTCCGTCAAGGTTTCCCTGCAAACCTTCTTTACGCAACGTTGCGCCGCTGTCGGTAAAATAATGTATCCAACTGTGGCCATAGCAAGCATCCAAACACTTTTGTGGGGGAAAGTGATAAGCGAGAAGTGGAAAGCTAAGGGGACGTCAATATGGTCAAGGGAAGGAACTGAAGATTCCGAGAATTGGAAGTGATGAAGTCGTGTTCACTGTCCGACTCTCGCCGAGGGTAATAAGCAAGGTTCGAAAAGCTTTAATAAATTGTCCCGCATTGCCCCAACTGGAACTCTCCAGGTCCAATTCCTTGTGGGGTTGGAGTTTACTAGATATTATTTGGAGAACATCACGAAACTCCTTCGGTTCAGGTGAAGTTATCGCAGAGGTCCCGCAAAAATAAAGTGCCGGAAGAGCAGTAAGATTAGACATGATATTCTGATTCCCTAGGAGGCATGATACGTTGATTTGCGCGCACATTCGAGTCTGCAGATTGATGTCTGACTTAGCCATGCTGAGCTCGGTTGGGACTGGACCTAACAAAGCTGGAAAGAATTGCGCCCTGTCCCCGATGTGTGGTTGTTGGAGGCCGACAGAGACCAATGGGAGTTGAGGTGAATAATTCATTCTTAGAGCCATAGGAGCATGTCATGGAAATAAATGTAGGAGAAGTGAGTAGCACTCTCATAGTCATTGAAGATCCCTGATTTGGCAGGCGTAGATCTGAAGACGAGCCCAGTCATTTGTCCACCATCGAGTTAGAGGCTTACCATGAGCCAAATCGATGTCCTCATGCACTAAAGTCTTTATTGTCTTCTCCTCTTTGCCCTCTTTCTCTCAAACTCTTCTCCAATCACTTCCAATAAATCAGAGGGCATGACTCGAATAAGTGCTAGTGTCTACTATTCATGCAATGATCATCATCAATTGCATTGGCAATAGTCTTGGGTGACTTGACAAGTCCGAAGGTTGAAGGAACCAATTTTGGGACGACGCAAAAGCACTGAGTAAAGGTACCACACAAACACACCGTTGATTGACGAGCATCAGACTCACTGAGAAACCAAACTACCAGTGATACAATCTGGTTGATGATAATGGCCGCAGCGTTCTCTACCAGATACGCTTGACCATAGTATATCTTGTTAGATCCTCTAGTGCCACCCGACCCTTCTTGCTCTGCTGACCAGGTTTGTTCTCCCCCATCTCGGCTGTCCGAGGTGCGTCATCCTCTTCGTTGTCTATAAGGCTCTTTAGTTTCTTGTTATACACCTGAAAGAGGATTGTTTAGGGTTGACCACCCGTGCGAGAGTACCGGAAAAAGAAGCTTACCCGTTCTTCCTTGCCTTCACCAATCGGATCACGACCCCAATTGTTTATCACGTCTGCTGCTTCTCGTACTTCCATACCTTCGCGCCGCTTCGAGGCATAACTGACAAGGTTGACGCCAAGAATCACTTTGATTACGAGGGAACTAAGCAAGGGATCAATTTAAACAGCTTTCAAAAACCGTCCGAACGTACCATATCCAAAACAGAAGGCCTATCATCGCCCACGTTAAGTAATTGAGGATCTCCGCATGATAGAGTGAGGGGTCTGACCATAAGGACGAAAAATTGGGGTGTACAGCGAACAACAAGGAGATGGACTGGGACCCGATGAGGATGGATACCACTGCAAGCGGTAGGGATGCGAAGCCCAGTCTACGCGCGACTAGAGGAGACTGGTCGACGTAGGAGTGCTGTATGTCGTCGTCAATAGGCCTTGTCTGGCGGGATAGATAATGAGGGGCAATACCTTTCGTGCGCTTCTTCGTCCGACAGCACTTGCAGTGGCCAAATCGCGACATAGGACATCAGCGTAGCGCTCATAGATTGATGGGCGAATATGGTTAAATTTTGTGATAAAAGCGTGCTTCAACCAGTCGACGACCATTTCGGAGGCCATGACGGTCAGTACTGGCTAAAGCAAACTCCGGTCAGACATAAATGATATGAAAGACAAAAAGACAAAAAGGACATACATATGAGATCGTCCACAGAACATTATTTCCCTTAAACCATCCAAAGCTCTTGGGCAGGTCAAACCCTTCCAATAGGTCGAATTCGGAGCCGCTTAGTTCGATGAGGTTACGGAAGGCGACGACACATAGCATAAGAGCCAATGTAAATCGTTCCACGATATCTGAGATTCAAATATGAGATTAGAAAAGCCAATAAGCAAACTACAGACCAGCACATGTGATTTGGAAGAGGTTGTCCTTTTCGAACTTCTTAAAGACACTTCCCTTGATCTCGACGAATTGATTTGATACGAGAAGTGTTAGGAGCGCATGGTCATACGAATTGATGGCAACGTTGAGAGAGATGAGTTGATAGACCATGACGAGGGCATGTGTCACTGGATGTAACTTTCAGGCTGACAAAACAGAAACATTAAAGAAACTACTGACCGATATACACTGTTGCAAGGGCAAAGTAAAGGAACGGCCGGAACGTATGACTGGTCACTGGTATCCTATGCGACAAAGGCTCTAACGTAGACCTCGAAAACAAGCAATCGAGGATATCCTGTCCAATAGACGCACACAGTCGATCGCCAATCTACACGTCCTTCCTTCAGGGCGACTTCGAAGGTAGACAAATTCACACGTACTTCGAGTGCGTTGAAGATGACGTACAACTTGATCGTGTCTTGCCCGCGGATGGTATGATAAATCTTGCTTGCATCCGTCAGAGGGACTAGAATGAGGACAGAGATAACAAGCAACAGGGTACGCAGAATATCGGCCTTCTGAGAGGGTGGAAGGGGAGGGGGTCTGGATCGTAACATATTGGTCAGGAATCGGATGAAGGCGAATGTGAAACGTATTGGCTGTACTGTAAACGTATAGAGGAAAGAGTCAAGGCATACGATGAAACCGAAGCCAATGATCTGAGAGACATTGAAAACGTGTAGCGAAAAACAGGCGTAAGTACAAATACCTTTTCCATAGCCAGTGGAATCCTCAAAAAGTTACTTACACGCTCCCATTTCATCTCTTGATGGGAATCAAAGTCAGTCGCAAGAAGCTCCTCCTGGAGATAGTCCCACAACGAGAAAGGAACAGTAGCAGGCTTTTGTTCGGCTGCAGCAGTAAGTTCTGCCTTGAAAGTCTCGGTATATGATGACTGGGCTGGCGAATCATACGATCGGGACGGCAGAGGAGTTGATATTGGACTCGGTGGAAGTGAAGAGTACACCAATGGTATCGGTTTCTCTTCTTCTTTGAAGAACATATGTCGATGGGACGGTGCTGATCGTATGGAGTCTCCAGGGTCTTCTGGCTCGGAGTCCTCCGTTTGACGATGAGATATGAAACCTAAGGAGGTCGCCGGAGGACTATCTGGGCGTTTCACCCCATTTTCGATTGATGTCGCTGTTTGTGGCGCGTTACGAGTCCATCCAGGCTTAGTTGGCGAAATTGAAGAAAAACGACGTCGCAACGGTTTCCGATGGCGACTAGACGCAGACAGATTTGTTGGAGACATTTTAGATTACAGAAAGAATGGAATAAATCCTGAGCTGGAGCCGAAAGGCCAACGGAGTCCCTGCATGCACTCTGCGGAAAGAAGAGAGTACCATGGATCGGTCTCATGGTCGCGTGAGTGACGCGAGTATGTGTCAACGGCCTGGGGTATCAATAGGGCCAAATTGGTCCTTGAGGGGCACTATCAGGTGCTCTGCTGGCTTTCATGGCGAGTTTGTACCTATAAGTACTCGGACTTACAGATCTTGAGCTTGTCATATAATTATCTATAGAAGGTTCTTTGTACAAATTTTAAGCTGTATTGTCTTGCCTGTGCCCGGTATGAGTGATGAGTGATTCCAATTCTTATTCTCTGTATCTTATGCAATGCTATCCAAACAAGATGGGTATTCATATGGTCCAATGACATGCTCAGTCCTTTTATGAGGGAACAGAGGCTCTCTCAAAGTGTACTTCCCACAATCGCGACATCCATCACGCGTGATCGTATTTTTTCCAAGATCGCATCAAAGGGGTCAGCGGGTGCATCAAAAAAGTCAGTCATAAGCATCAACACATGGCTGTCCAAGGCTCTCTCTTGGTCTCACTTCGAGTCTTCACGGGCATCTGCTGCTCTATTCAGGTTTAGTCCATGCATGCATTTCTATAGCTACGCCGGAACTCCCTCTCGGTGGAGGTTACTTCGTCTCATCCTCGTTGTTATTGTTGTCACATCTCTGCTTCTAACTTATATCTATCTTAAATCTCGACCGCCATACGCCTATCACAACAAACTAGCCAAGCATGAGAAAGCCGAGTCTCTGAGGTTCATACGCAACTCACCGGAAAATAAATATGTCAGATTTCACCAGTTACAAGGAGCTGGCTTTAATAACCAGGCACGTCACTGAATTAACTTTACACTGGTTCTTGATCTCATTGACTTTGATGTACTAGGCTCAAGAAGTGCTGCTATTTCATCATCTTGCTCTGCAAACCTCTCGCGTTTATGTCTACCAACCCATTATTTGGCGCCCGCGTGGTTCTCAAGCAACCGTTCCTCTATCTGCTTTCATGTTAGGTGTAGCACGCAATAGCATCAGTGCCTCTGTTTTTGCCGAGGCTTGCTCCCCAGATGAGACAAGACACGTTACAATCAGGGTCAACCATCTCGCCTTGTGGGAACATGCCAAGCTCCAACTTTCTGGGGACGAGAAGTGCATCGTTGTGGACGACTGGATTTTGAATTGGGAGTCCGTTCGCAATAACTTTCTTTTATGAGTGCTGTACTGACAGTATGGTAGTTACCTCGCTTCTCCGTCTCTTCATGAGGTCTGGCCAGAGTTCAAGAATTACCTAGCAAACTACTTTCAATGGTCTGATGCTATCCAAGCCATTGCTCAACGCGCTCAAAAAGCCCTGAACCTCCGTACAAACCAATCCACCGACGACAAAGGAGACCCCTACATAGCTCTTCACTTCCGACGAGGTACGCTTTCCCCAAATATTCAAACGCTCCTACTCATCGACATAACCATCCAGGTGACTTCGACAGCCACTGCGAAATCCTCGCAGGACGCGAGACGGGCTTCACAACATGGGCCACCCTTCCCTCTCTCGAACGCTCCGTCTACCCGCCCACCCTGGACACGAGTAACCATACCTCCATAGCGACCCATTGCTACCCTCCTCTGCACCGCTTCGTCCAAATCATCGGCTCCCTCGTCAGAGACAGACCGCATCTACGCACGCTCCACGTCCTGCACGACGGCGCATGGGACCATCCCCTCGTATATGCGCAACACTACAGATTGGAGGCAACGCTCACCAATGCGGCGCATGCGAGGAAGGCGGGCTGGGTTGGGGGCCCTATGAAAAGGGTGACACATTCGGGACAGGTACCGATCGGGTGGGGCGAGGCGGATTGGGCGGTGGCGGTTGATGTGGAACTTGCGAGGAGGGCAGAGATCTTTATTGGGAATGGGTATTCGAGTTTGAGTACGCAGGTCGTGGCTTTGAGGCTTGGGGCGGATGAGGGGCGCGTGGAGGATGTTGTTCTGCTATGACAGCGGACATTACCAGGATATTTATGTTATAATTCCCTTGCTGTCCTATGTATTTCTAGATGCTTGTCAGCAAGACATCAACCCCCTTCGAATACGGTAATTCAGCGCGTCTCTTAAACTTAAGGCACTAGTCCTCATTGCAGGGAATCAGTATTGACGCGTCCCATGGTGATAGATTCAAGCTCACTCAATCTTGTTATAGCACATAAGCAGCCTTCAACGTGCATCTTTGAAAGATTAATGCGTCAGGTCGCCATAAGAATAAAACAGGAAGACAAATTAGCCTAACGAAGCAGACGACAAAGGATCGCTAGAGATGACGTCCAGCCAGTCGTTGGGTTGGGTCTGAGCAGTGAGTATGCCATCGTTGTTTCCAATGCTTGAAGAGTGTTGCAGCGATTTGCTAGGGTGGAAGAACCCACAAAGGCGCATAAAAATGTAAGAACAAGGGTCCGACTGAGGTAGGGATCAGGCAAAAATTAATGACAAAGAACAAATAGGATTTAAAACTCCAAGAGCAAGATTCATCCCTCACAAAGATTACTACGTATACTTGAAGAGATCCGTCGTTCTATTGTTGTTCTATCACCTCCAACACAAATACCGTGACTTTTGTCTTTCTGCCCTTTTGGCGTGGCTGCCTAACGCATGGCACCTCGCCCAAAGATAGCAAAATGTGAAGTATGCGCAGAGAACCAGTCAAAATACACTTGTTCGGCATGTTTTGCTTTGTAGTAAGTTTTTCCGTTATGCCAGCATAGTGATTTCACTTCATCGAAAATAGTTGTTCTGTACCCTGTTATAAGAAACATAAGGGCAAGTCTATTTTGATACTTTTCATGCGGACCCTCGTCTCACAATTTCATTAGAAATGTCATGTTTTGCCAAACCTTCTGTGCCCACTGGTGAAGAAACGCCAGTGACACGGGAGCTGCCAATTTCGGACGATAGTCAGCTGTTCTGAATTCCTAGAATGTAGACGTTTCTCATATCTCGCAGCTACGTGTGAAGCCGCTGTACACGAGGAAGAGTCTCCGCTCAAGGAACCGGCTCCTTTACGCCGTCTTACCTCTTTGAAATGGCCGTACATCCCAGACGAATCGTCGTATCCTGATCCTCTCAAGCGAGACGATCCCAAGACGCTGCAGCTGCACCAGTACGAGGCGATAGGTGTGTACTCTGTCTTTCAACCTATATATCATCGTGAGCTGTGGCTAAGAGAAATGTCCAGCAACCTCCCCATCGATACGGAAAATTCTAGCTGCCCACCCAAACCTCAAGACCCTCCTTACATCAATTGACTCGCTGCGCGGCCACGACCGCGAACACGCTCTGCAGCGTGCACTGGGCGTGTCGGCCGCGGATATCAAGGACATCAAGGCGCGTGAGGAGTTGGGTGAGGATATATCGGCTTTAAGAGAGCTTGCTGAGGCTGTTGAAGTTGCGGTGCGGGGTGGTCGCGATGGGGCATTGGGACTTGATTGGGATTCCAACGAGGTGTAATCAGGATGCTCAAGTGGGGTACCTCTATATCGGCACCAATCACATTGCCTCCGTGGCACGCTTAATTTTCCGCGAACACATACACCAGCAGGCTGCGATTAATATGTGTCCCGTGGCTTAGTTGGTTACGGCGTCCGACTGTTATTACTCTCAATCGGAAGATCGAGAGTTCAAGTCTCTCCGGGACAGTGTGATTTTTGCACTTGTGAGTGACTGCTTGGGCACAATTAGCCGGCAGCATTGTGCGATTGACTCATACCATATTTCTGGTTACTAGCTTCAATTGCAACAGCCCTCGAAGGAGTGTTTAATAATAAAGGAATGTTGTAGAAGACTCCGGAAGCTTATGGAACAATCAGTGATGTTATTTATAGGCAAGACCACAGCCAAGCGAAAACTTCCCGATCTTTTAAAATTTGGCTTTACCTGTACGCGTCTCCCTTGCCTTCTTCTCTATCTTAGTCCCTATATCATACTTGCGTCTATACCTCCATGGCAGTCGTTGGTATTGATTTTGGTTCCCTTCACAGTTTGGTATGCGCGATTCATCCGATATCTAATTAATCACTGACCTTTTCTTTCAGATCGGTGTTGCAAGGCACCGTGGAATCGATATCATCGCCAATGAAGTCTCAAATCGTACAACACCGTATGTGAACCTGGCCTGCTTCCTCACCACAGATATTGAGTTGTCTTTCAAGATCACTCATCGGTTTTGGTCCAAAACAGCGCACGATTGGTGAGGCTGCCAAAACCCAAGAGACTTCCAACTTCAAAAACACCATTGGATCGCTGAAGCGCCTCATTGGCCGTACACTCGCGGATCCTGAAGTGCAAGAGATTGAAAAGAAGTTTATCAATGCACAGCTAGTTGACGTCAACGGAACTGTCGGTGTGGAGGTACGCTTGTGCTCTCAAGATGTCAATGATAAGGCTTAGAGCAATCCAGGTGAATTATGCCGGTGAAAGACAGCGTTTCTCTGCTACTCAGCTTGTCGCTACGTACTTTGGAAAATTGCGTGACATTGCCGCCAACGAGCTCAAGACTGGCGTGCAAGACGTCGTGATTGCAGTTCCTGGGTGGTACACCGATATCCAAAGACGAGCGCTTTTGGATGCGGCATCGATTGCTGGCCTCACCACCCTCCGTCTCATCAATGATACCACTGCAACCGCTCTCGGATACGGTATCACAAAATCCGATCTCCCTGAAGCCGAGAACCCACGCCACGTTGCTTTCGTCGATGTCGGCCACTCCTCTCTCTCTATTGCCATCGTCGCCTTCTCTAAGGGCCAGCTGACCGTCAAATCAACCGCTTACGATCGTAACCTCGGTGGACGTGATATCGATTTTGCACTCGTTAGGTACTTTGCTGAAGAATTCAAGACCAAATACAAGATCGACGTCCTTTCGAACCCCAAGGCCGTCTTCCGTCTTGCTGCAGGCTGCGAGAAGCTCAAAAAGATCCTTTCAGCGAACACTGAGGCGCCTCTGTCCGTCGAGAACATCATGCCCGACGTCGACGCTTCGTCCCATCTCACCCGTGAGCAACTTGAGGAACTCATCGCCGATGTCCTCGATCGCATCCCCGCTCCTCTCAAACAAGCTCTCGAGGACTCGGGTTTGACCGTTGAGGAGCTCGACGCCATCGAGCTCGTAGGTGGTTCCACTCGTATCCCCGCCGTGCGCAACCGCATCGCGTCCGTTTTCCCCGGCAAGGTCCTCTCCACTACGCTGAACCAGGACGAGGCCGTTGCACGTGGCGCGACATTCGCCTGCGCACAGCTCTCCCCCGTTTTCCGTGTTCGTGAATTCTCTGTTCATGATGTCACCCCATACCCCATCAAGGTCCAGTGGACGCCCGAGCCTGATTCGCAAGAGGAGGACAAGGAGCTCCTCGTCTACCCCAAGGGCAACCCTATCCCTTCCACCAAGGTCCTCACTTTCTACCGCAAGGATACTTTCGATCTCGAGGCAGAGTATGCCGAGCCCTCGGTTATCCCTACTGGCATCAACCCTTGGCTCGCCAAGTTCACTGCTAAGCAGGTGCCCACTGATCCTTCTGGCGAGGCTACCACTGTGAAAGTCAAGACCCGCCTGAACCTTCACGGTATCTTGTCATTTGAGGCTGCCTATGTTGAGGAGGTCGAGGAGAAGGAAGAGCCGGCCCCGATGGACGTTGACGCCCCTGAGGGTACCACGCCTGCGCCGCCGAAGAAGAAGAGGATCGTCAAGAAGAAGGATATCCCCTTCATCAGTGGCTCGTCGTCACTTGACAAGTCTGTCCTTGATTCTTTGAGGGAGCAGGAGAACGCCATGTATGCGGCTGATAAGCTCGTCATGGATACCGAGGCACGACTCAACTTTTTCAACGCTTCCTACAACTGTGCTTACCTATCGTTCTTTATAGGATCGCAAAAACGCCCTCGAGGAGTACGTATACGACACCCGTGGCAAGCTCGACGACCGCTACGCTCCTTTCGTCCAGCCCGGAGAAAAGGAGAAACTCGTTGTCGCTCTCCAAGAGGCCGAAGACTGGCTATACACCGAAGAAGGCGAGGACGCGACCAAATCCGCCTACGTGTCGCGCCTCGACGCACTCAAGGTCCTCGGTGACCCGATCACCTTCCGTTACAAAGAAACCGAGGAGCGCACTAAAGCCATCACTCAACTCCGCGAGACGCTCAATAACTATATGTCGCAGGCAACGTCGAATGATGAGAAGCTTGCTCACATCGACGAGAAGGACAAGCAGAGCGTCGTGGAGAAAGTCGCGACGGTGCAAAAGTGGCTTGAGGATCAGATCGTCAGGCAATCTGAGCGCCCGAAGAATGTGGACCCTGTGTTGACGAGCGCGGAGATTGGCAAGAAGAGGGATGAGGTCATTTATTTCGCCACGCCCATCCTGACCAAGCCGAAGCCCAAGCCCGTCGTTCCCAGCGGTACCGAGACGCCCAAGAGCAAGACGGAGACGCCAAAGGGGGATACACCGAAGGATACGCCTATGGAGGAGGTATCGAAAGAGGATGGTAATGCACCCTCTCAGGGTCCTTCCGAAATGGATGTAGATTAGAGTTCATTTTCCCCCTTTTCCCTGCGTTGTAAACTTGCCCAAATGTTTTGTACGATGATGATAATTGCAAGAAGACTTACGCTATATAGAAAGCACAAGTATTTGATATACACACTATCAATTTCATCGGCTGTAGAGACTGACTTTGTTGCGTACTTTGATTTTGACCTTGTCCTCAACTACATTATGGCTGGTTCTCTATCCACGTATACATGATCAAACAAACTTCGTCTGTTTTCCGTTCTGAACATCGCCCTTCAGCGCAGTGCTGTACATCGTCTGAGAGTCCTGTGGATGCGCAGAACCTCTCCGACTTATGCCACGACATGTTCAACATGGCTCTCTAGGTATTGACGCATCTAATATTTCTGCGAGAGACAAAACAAGCTAGGATTCGCCCGGTTGTCGAATGCGTGGCTTGCGTGACCATAAGTATGCATAGTTGTCGGGCGTTGCCATCCACGTCAAAGCAGGTCCCTTTCGTAAAAGAAAGACCCACAGCTTTCCTCTTTGCCCAATGCTTAGTATGTCATATGTACTGGCGGCATGTTTGCAAACATTCAAGCTTTTGTCACTCAGATGCCATGTTAACGGAAACACTTGCAATTGTGGACTACGATTACTCGCTGGCAGTCAAGTTCTGGAATTTTCTACTTAGTGCGTTATGACAGTGGTTACTCTTATAAACCTTATCGTAGGTGTTGAACAACGCTTGCTTTGTTCTTTTTTGGCCCACTTACGCTTTGACATCAGCCGAGGATATATATGAGGTCCCTTGATCCAGTTTGGGCTGAAACGAATTTCTTTCTCTAATAACGTCTATTCGCCTGTCTGGGACAGTCTGAATTCCTCATTCTTGATACCATTTACCTTCGTTGATCTCTTTTCATACATTTTCTCCCCTGAGGACTAATATTGACACCGCACGCAACCACAGACCACCTGACTCACCTAATCCATATGCCAGCTATTCGAGCCCGCAAACCGCTTCGTGAGCGCTGCAACATTCGACTACGCGTAAAAACCGCTATACCACATGACGATTACGACGATTATGACTTCCCCTCTGATTCTTCAGCCTCTCGATGCGGACGTACCACCAGCCGCAGACCCATCGCCAAGCAAACCTCAAAAAGGACTTCACACCAAAAGTCTAAATTCAAGTCAACGGACGAAAGCATACCTCAGCTCCACCCCATTCACACACCAACCACCGAGGGTATACCTGGCTTGTACCGGCTCATCCCTTATATCTATGTGGGCTTTCATAAAGGACGCTATCTCCCGTATTCAATGGTGTCCGCCGACGGATCCCTCTTCACACACGTAGTTAAGATTACATATGCTCTAGGACCATGGCAGGTCGGGAAATGTGATCTTCAAGTTGACTTGAAACGGGGTCTTTTACTTCTCGATCTTATCGTCCCTGTGCCAGTCGTGTCAAAAGACGAAGACGAGGGAAATAAAGAAGATCAGAGGAAGATGATCTTGACAGAACACCAACTTCTGGTGGCACGCGATTTCCTTGCGCTCGCACTACCCTACTATGCCGAGGCCCACCCGCGGTCGCGCGTACCACGATGTAACTTGGTCTCTCCTGATAGTGTACGTGTGATGATTACAGCGCCAGAAGAAAAGGGTGCTACGGCGGATATCATGTCTATCGTAGCGTGTTATTTGGCTTGGGCGTCGGAGCAGCCGGCAGGGATCGTTGTGGAGTATATCAAGACAGAGGAGGAGATGCCAGCTATTTGGAGGGATGCAGTGAGTGGGAAGGAGGCAGTTGAGTTTATTGGGCGAGTGGCAGGGTTGGAGTGATATCTTATGGCATTGGCGGGGGCGAGGTATCGTATCTGTTCAGTAAATTCCAAGATTATACTTCCCTATAATAAACATGCCTTACGTTTATCAGAGGTCAGGAGCAAAGGTGAATGTGTAGATGCCGCAAAACGATGTACCTTATCATCAATCCAGAGGGTGTCCTTTGTCACGAGAATGCGAGAGGAAACAAGACAGACTTTCGGAGCCACAGCCTGGACTTGAATAATACATTCATTGCCGTATCCGTTAAGTACCTTCGAAACTTTGACTGTCAGTATAAGATTAGGAAAAAGTACAAGACTAGGAACACTGCTGGCAGCCTATTATGTTTCTTCTGGAAAAAGTGAAAAAGAAACATGTTGTGCCATTTCTCGTGCACATTTTCCAGGGAGAAAAAGGCATTAGACAATGGAAAATGTCTTCTTCCAAAACAATATAAGATTAGAAAAAAGTACAAGACTAGGAAGTATCGCTACTGGCACTGGAAACTGTTCCCATTGGAAGGATTGCAAAAGAAACATGTTATCCCGTCTACAAAAGGGGTATTTCTCATGAAAAAAGGCTCCAGACAATGGAAAAAAGACTTTTTCTAGGATAAAAATATGTTCAAGGAATGAGATAACATGTTACTTCTTCAGTATTTCCATGGGAAAAACACTATTGGCTGCCAGCAGTGACCCTGCTACAATGGGTAGTATTGTGGAGTTTGGAGGACAAATTCTGCTCTAATGGTAAAACTTGTTATTCCACTTTGTACTTTTGTGAGTAACCTTAATTTGATGTCTCAGAATGCAAAACGTGAGCACAGACAGGACAGATGTTCGGTCTAGCGGGCGAATTGTTCCAATGCGCTGTGCTCAACCAGTGCTTTGTGAATTTCGACTCACAGCTTGACGGATGATCACCTTGTCGAGCTGATACGTAGCCGATAGCCAGATCAAATTTCTTGTGGGTCCAATAGTCTCGCGTACCTGTCTACGGGCCGGGATTGTGTACCAAGGAGAGAGCCTGGTACAAAAAAAAGCAATATGTAGCTATATAAGGTTCGGATCAACAGAGACACACCAAGTTGGGCAGCCAAATTTTGGTTTGTGGCTGTTGCTCCTCAACCACCAGCTCGTCCCCATCGTCTTGCACAGTGCAGCCCGCTGGGCATCGTCGCTTTGTTCGTCGTCGCTGCTCATCCGGAGATCGCCTGTCACTGATCAAGATTTATTATAAAGAAATCCATTTTAGAACCAAACAAGGGACGTGCGCCCACAATGTCAGCAAGGCAAAACAAGAAGCAGCGCAAAGGACGCAATAATCCAAACAATCGGGAACGGACGGTCACGACTCTCACTGAAGACCCAAACTCGTCCTATCTGATCCCCCTCTCCAGCGAGGACCCGCCCGGTGCTCTCATGTCTTCGCCGTTCTCTATTGCGTCTTCTGCTGGCAATGGTCCTGCTTCCTCGGCCTATCAGCCCCCAAGCAGCTACGAGGCCTATGGCTACACTGATTTCTCATCACAGCCCCAAGTCTTTACTCAGCAGGCACAGCAGCCCCAGCAACAGCAAATGCTCCAGATCCCATCCGTACCCGGCAAGAATGACCTAGAACGCCTGGAAAATCTCAAGAATATCATCAAAGCTAATCAACATGCCAACTATCGCCCTGTTGCACAGCCTGCAGCACTTGCTGCCCTCTATCTAGGCCCTATACCCACCTCGCAAGCGCAATCCGAACAAAGCACGAATGGTTTGTCACAAGCTATCTCAGCCACTGCCTCTGGTCCCTCATCGCCAGTCGATCTTGGACGACGCCCACCTCGTCTTCAAGCCAAGGAATGGGAAATTCCAGCCCGAGGAAAACCCACGACAACCAACGGCGGTCAGCCGACAAACAATGTGCTCTCCGATCCAAGTCCCGTCTCTGCTCATCTGCTGACCTCTTCTTCCTCCTTTTCATTTTCTACCCAGACTAACTCAATTCAAACTTATGAGAGACGCTTGAACCAAGGCACCAACGCTCCCTCTCCAATTGACATGTCAAACCTTCAAGGCGGCGCAAAAATCAGTCCTGCGGAGCCTCCTTCGGCTGGATCCAAATCGATCGACGTGCTCATGTCAGACGCACAGTCCGACGGGCCTGGGCCTTCTCCACGGTTCGAGTCCGGCGGTGCCCGCCCATCTTCTGGTAATACTGATCCAACGCGTGTTCCTGATGAGACTGGCCACGGCGGGCCTCGAGGACCTGGAAACACCGACAAGAGCTCTTTCGATAACAAGGATGATCTGCGCCTTCCTAGAGATGGTTCTTCTTGGTCATTAAGAAACGGCCCTCCGCCCTCTGACGATCGACGCAGGGATCTTGATCCATCACCCAGGCCCGCTCTGAACGGCAGCGGTGGAGGCTGTCCAAATCCTAGTGATCGTCCACTCATTTCCAGAGATCCTTTGCCGCCTAGGGATGACAGGTTCTATGACCGAGACAGAGAACGTGAGAGAGAGCGTTATGAACGTGATCGCAGAGACTGGGACAGAGACAGACGTTCTTTGTATGACAGGCCCCGTCCCCCGCCTGATGTTGTCCGGCGTCCACCTCCAGAACAGAGACACTATGATTCCGATTACAGCGATCGTGTTCCTCGTCGGTACGACAGCGTGAAAGAAGAGCCCGCTTCTGACTCTCGTCGACTTGCAGAGCTCCGCGGGCTACCCTCGCCCATGACTGATCGCCCCCCTGTGCGACCGGAGGATGATCGTCTTTCTTTGTCTGCAAGATTGCCTCTGCCTCCGTCAAGCAGCGACTCCCGTGCTCCTCCTGTTGATGTATCTCGTCCTCTTCATGCAGACTCGAGAGCGCCCGTCCCACCTCAGCGGGCTCCGTCTCCAGATAACAGACCCGTACGCGGGGCTTCTTTCGATGACAGACATGTGAAACCTGTTCCTCTTCCAGAAGAGCGCCGCGGTGCTCCGGTGCCGCCCGATGTTCGTGTTCCTCCCAGTTCTGTTCGACTCGCAGATCTTCCAGGTGCCTCTCGGCCTGTTGATGTCCGTGAGCGTGAGCGTGATGTTCCTCTAACATCTGTAGATGCCTCTCGCCCTCCAATTCCTTTGGAAGAGCGGATAAGTCGCCCTTCGTTGCAAGAACGTATTAGTAGTGCTCAACCTGAACATCTGAGTCAACCACTACCACCTCCCGCAAGTCGACCTGAACCTAGTCGTCCACTCGAAGAGCGTCTATCTGCCATACCTGTATCTGCTGATTCCAGAGAACAAAGAGCACGTATTACGGACCGAGCTGAGCGTTTGCCACCGCCGCCGCCTTCGAGTCGAGCACCTCAACCAATAGAAGATCGGATTTCTTCTAGGCCACCGCCCCCTGTCCCGGCTCAAGATGACCGTCGTATCGATGATCGTTCGGGACGGTACACTGGTGGAATTAGTACTGCTGGAGACCGATCTACTTACCCTCCTCCAGTTCGGGATGATCCTCACTCAGTCAACAAAGGCTTGCCTTCTCCTCGTTCTGGTGCGCGTGACTATCGACCTCCTCCAAGGCCTATTTCTCGTGAACGTTCTGCGGCATCATATCGCTCTGATGACAGAAATTTTATCACCGATGATAGGCGGACTGAGGCTATGGATGTAGATACGCCGTCGCGGTACAATGATTCCCGTTCTCTCCCTTATCATAGACCTTTCTCGCCGCCTTCTGCGGCTGATTTGGCTCGTGACCGTGCTCGGGCGGCTCAGTACCCGCCTTCTCCGAATCGGCCACCTGCACCTCACGATACGCATCCGTATGATGACGATAGGAGGTACCCGCCTAGCCGGGACTGGCCTCCATCGTACCAGTCATCGTATAGCGACCGAAGAAGGGAATGGAGCGCCGCGGATGAAGAGTATTACAAATCAAGACAGTGGGACCGCAACCCGCCACCACCGCCGCCTGTAGCATCTGCATCTGACAGGGACAGGTATGAGCGTGAAGTACCGCCGCCTCCTATTGCAAGGAACAACGGCTGGGAGACGAGAGACGAGAGGGAAAGGAGAGATTACCCACCGCCAAGGCCGCCCTCGCCTCCACGCCCATATGATGCGCCCACGAGGTCCCTCAGCTCACGTCTTACTGACACATATAGCTCGCCTGCCCCAGGAGGAACATCAGGTGACCGCTCGCATGTGCCTCGTGATGCCACCTCAACGTTCAGTAGGGTGCGCCAGCGCAGTCTGAGTCCTGCTCGGCGGCCTGGGGGACCTCTGATTGACGACAACCGACCCCCTGCTAAACGATCCCGAGAAGACGGATATGGAGCGGGGGAGTATTACCCCCCTTCGACTGCACCGAGCGCAAGAGACCCAGGTGCGCCGCTTCGTAGGCAGGATAATTATACTTCCTCGGCTAGAGCTGCAAGCCCATCTGCGCCATCTGCTGGAGGGAGTGCCTACTTTGATAATCGCGGCCCACCGCTGCCATCTTCTAATGCGGCTAGTGGCCCTGATAGGGATTATCCCCCTCGGGAGTATCCTGTGCAGTCGTATGAGAGGCCGAGGTCGCCGCCGAGGGGTGCTGCGTATTCTCGGGGAGGGTATTCTCGTGATACGAGAGATGACCGTAGGTATCCCCCGCCGCCGCCGCCATCCATGATCCCTCCCCGGCGGGCGTGAAAAAACTTTGAGCGTCGTGAGTTATCTCGGTGGAGCTATGCGAAGATTTGAACTCACCGTCTCTTGGAAGTGCCATCCACCCCGAAAACAGAATCTACAAATATACCGCTGGATTATCTTTTACTATCTTATTTTCTGTATCATGAGACAGTCTACACGGGAAGTCTATTGTGGATCGAAGTTTCTGAGTAACAAGGATTTTCATGCGGTTTGCCTATCTGTCTACCCCTATCTTTTGATGTTCAGACTCATGTATGTATCCAAGAATTTTCATCTATATTGATCTTATGCCTGTCTTTGGAATCGCAAGTATAAATTATAATGATATAATTGCTGCTACATATCATCATCGCTATCATGTACATTAATGAGGATGTCCCGATTTCCTCAAGGCCTTTCCAACTCATGTCTCCATCATCTTCCATGGCTTCGAGGCCTACCTTAACAATAGAGGATGGTGAAGGTTCACAAAAGAAGGTCAGAATGAATGGCACACTTCAAAATCTGGAGTGCATCACAAAAAAGGCCAGAGGAAATATAGCCAAATCAGGGGACTCTTAGGATCTACAAAGAATGCGACTAAGGTGGGAACTTTGATGGCTGACTAAGATTTGTCATGATTGTGTAAGCTTAGTCAGTCTTATATAAGATTTGTCAGCTTCACAATTTTGATTTCTGTCTGACCACTTGCGTGATTCTCACATGACTGACCATGTGACTACCCGCGCGCCTACTTCTGCGCATGCCACGCCAGGCGCCTACCCCCGCCACACACTTATTTACCATTAATTAATTGATCATGTGACCTTCAAAACATCGTCCACATCTCTTCAATTTGCACTCTCACCACTCAGTCCTTTGATTTTGTAAGTTGATCACTTTTTCTGCTTGATCTTTGGTTTCTGATGGACTTTTTAAAGGTCTCTTTTCCTCACTCTGTTGGCAGTATGCTTTGTCATTCAATAGATGGATGTGATCAGTTTTCTATACATATGTGGAGCCATAACCGAACGAAGTGAGGTTATGGC
>JAGGAV010015618.1:0-42129 GCA_017657295.1 Termitomyces sp. DKA64 | reverse complement strand
CCTCTGCTAGGTGATTAGTTACTATTTGTATTGTCAATTACCAGTTCTAATATACTTTGGATTCCTCTCTGCTAGCTGCATGATTTAGCTGTTGCTCCTGGAGGTCACCCTTACAGGTATGTGTTATTTGGTGTTTTTGATGGATGATCTTCATAGTTATATAGTTATCTTACTGTATTAGATCTATATTCTTATCAGTTTCAAGTCTTTGGCTTTGTTAAGCATCCCTTGCTTGTCTGACTTGGTAGTATATGTTTTTAGGTATATCTAATGATAGATCTTCATAATTTTCCTGCCTCAGTTCAGTCATTATTAGTTTGGGGTTATTTTTAGTAATCATATTTTTTTAGCTTTCTAGTATTGAAGGTATATGTTCTTCAATGTATTTGATAGCTGATTCTTGATGTTCTTAGAGATATCTTCTGGCTGGAGCTCTATCTTTATAATCTTGGACCCACTTGCTATGTGGCATTTTCTAAAGTATGAATGATCTTGACTTTTTGTCCAATAAATTTGCAGAATTATCTGTTTTTCTTCCACATATCAATATTGATGCTTCTGAAGAGGATCTTCCAATTCCATTGCCATAGAAGACATCCCTGTTAGATTGGCATTTGCAATGACTAACAATAAATTACAAGGCCAATCAGCTAAGCATATTAGATTGGATCTTTGATCCTCTATATTTTTACATGGACAACTTTATGTTGCACTATCTCAATGCACATTTGACAACCAAATCAAGGTGATTTTGTCACCAGACAATACATCAAGAAAAACAGCAAATATTGTTTATCAAAAAGTCCTGAGTGGTTTACAAATGTAAGTATTGCTATTAACAGATTGAAATATTTTTACTGACTTTTGGAATTTAGTATGTGATAGTTTTATACTTTGATAGTAGCACTGTAATTGTAATATTCTGTATGGACTGCACAAATAATACATATAAGACCCATGCCAAAGTCACAGGCTAGAGACTGATTTACTATTATACAGTTGGGACCAGACTAAGCATTGAGTTTTGAAATCAAGGCCTTGACTGAGCACAGCAAAGTTAGGGCCAGGATTAAGCATTGAGCCATTTTGAAATCAAAGCCCTAACTGAGTGTAGCAAAGTTGGGGCCAAAATTAAGCATTGAGTTTTGAAATCAAGGCCCCAACTGAGCACAGCAAAGTTGGGGCTGGAATTAAGCATTGAGTTTTGAAATCAAGGCTCTAACTGAGCACAGCAAAGTTAGGGCCAGAATTAAGCATTGAATTTTGAAATCAAGGCCTTAACTGAGTGCAGCAAAGTTGGGGCTGGGACTAAGCATTGAGTTGGATGTCAAAGCCCTAACTTCACTGTGCTTAGTTAGGGCTGTGTCTCAGTCAGGGATTTGGGAGCAAAGCCCCCAACAAGCTCAGACCCATGCCCGGGGCTAGCTTGTATGATATAAACACAGTTCTTTCTCAACTTCGATCTTTACCAACCGTTCTTTTCAATACAGATTAGTAAGGCGGAATCTATTATTAGAAAAAATTCTCATCCTTCCAGTTTTCTGATAGCATTCTTCAACCCCGAACAGTCTGTGAGAACGTCAACCCAAACATTTTAGCAGCAGTGCGAGATATAGCGATGGTGGAACAAGATAAAGTGAACGGTATTTGATAAGTAATAAGGTTGGCTGAGAAAAATTTTATTTAATCTTCGATACTAAGCACATGCCAAAACCTGCGAGATCACTTTTGTGCGGCTCATGCTGACGAGGCCTCAGACAAACTGAGATTGAAAGCACGGACAATGATCTACAGTCTTTACAGGACAAAGGCAAGTTCAAGAAAAGCTTCAAGAGTCACAGGAGAAGGGAGATATGGGAATTCGTGCGAAGCGACGGCTATCGTTTGCTGCTGCTGTATCGCACAGTTGCAAACCACATGACAGAAATCAGAGATTGTCGTCATTCGTAATGTGGGGGTCGATTTGGCAAAATCTCCCAGCTCCACAAGGATAGTCGCCTGATAGCTCCGATATCATGCTCACCTGCTGCAAGGCATAATGGCACTCTTGACCACGTGTATACCGCACAGTGTGTGCTCCTCGACATTCATCAAACAACATCTCGAGAGAAGTTTGTTCCTGCGATGTTACCTCCTGTCCCCCGTCTGCCTACGATCCAGCTTCCATATTCGTGTGATCCAAAGGAACACTCGCCATACCGCAAACTTGTCCAACCTTCAGGGGGAAATCGAAGGCGTGTATAAGTTGATCTTATGGCTTCTGGCTTAATCACCGTCGTACGGATGCAATATCTAACGAACTGTGTGGTATGTTGCAGCTACAGTTCATAATCGAAGAGGAATTACTCTTGTTTATCAAGTTCCAGTGGTCCTGATTCCTCACTGGCACTCGATAGGAATCCCTACTCCGGCAAACCTCAGTCTAAGCGACTTCTATGTATGACACCAAAGTGATCTTATCTTGCGAAATTCAACGTGCTCGCACCCTGTCGCGTGTCCAAAAGTCCATATCCCATGTGGAGGTCACATCCAAAAATCTATAAAGATGAATATGAAACACAGATTTTGGCTGCCTAGCCATCTCATCCCTTTCTTTGGGCAACATGTTCGCTGCTTCCTCTCTCCTGATCACTCTCCTCCTCGCTTTGGCGATTTCCGCCAACCCAGTCGTCGTTCGCGACTCTCCTGTGAAGTTACCCCTCGCCAGGCGGCTCAACGTCACCAGCGTCCATAATCTTATCCGCCACGACTTAACTCGTGTCAAGCACCTTCGCACTCGTGCTGAGGCCTTGTCCAAGGGTGTTTCGCCCGGCGTCTTTTCATCTGATGCCATCATCAATGAGTCGGTTGATAACCAAGCTGTGTCCTACATTGCGTCCATCGGTGTCGGTAGCCCCGCTACAACGTGTAAGAGTGAAGCATCTTTGACTTCCAGATGCTGATTCTGTCCATTGCATAGACGAGGTCATCGTTGATACCGGAAGGTGAGTTGCTCTTTGGTGGACGGGATTACGATATATTCATGTGCCTCGCCAGCTCGAACACCTGGGTCGGCGCGGGAAGTTCCTACAAGACTACCAGCACGAGCTCCAAGACATCCAACCGGGTGGTATGTGAGCTTTGGTTGACGCTCGTCATATGACTCCTCATACCATTCCCACTAGTCCGTCACCTATGGATCTGGATCTTTCTCTGGTCAGTTTTACAAGACACGGGGTTATGATATCAGTAAACTAACTATCTATTAGGTACCGAGTATACTGATCAAGTCACTATTGCTTCCGGCCTCGTCATTCCCAGTCAGTCCATCGGTGTCGCGTCGCGTGTACGTGCTTCCGATGTCATCATCATCACTTACGTCCTGACTCATCTGTCCCAGGCCACCGGCTTTGATGGTGTTGACGGTATCCTCGGGTAAGCATACTTTTTGTGGATCGACTATGACATCCTTGAATGGACTTGTTTCTTCTCAGCATTGGCCCCGTCGACTTAACTCAGGGTATGTGAGGCCTGTGCTACTTGATGACCAAAGTCCGATGACATGACATCCTAGGTACACTCTCTCCCGCATCCTCTTCCCTCATTCCCACTGTCACGGACAACGCTTTCTCTCTGGGACTCATTACTGCCAATCAAATTGGCATCTCCTTCGAGCCCACCGAGTCCGCTGAAGTCTTGAATGGAGAGATATCTTGGGGTGGTGTTGATACCTCCAAGTTCACTGGCACCATAACCTATGCGTGAGTTATGTTCGAAATATCATATATCAACCGTTTCCTCATTTTATTGCCATAAAGACCTCTCACTACGACCAGTCCTGCAAGTTTCTATTGGGGTATCAACCAGAGCATCCGTTACGGCACTTCGACATCCATTCTCTCGTCTACTGCTGGTATTGTTGATACTGGTAAATATAATCATCAAGAAGAAAGCTACTCATACTGAATTACGCAAAGGAACAACCCTTCTCTACATCGCGACCGATGCCTACAACCGTTACCGCAGTGCTACTGGTGCAGCTTTGGATAGCACGACTGGTCTGCTCCGTATTACCTCCTCACAATTCTCCAATCTTCAATCCCTCTTCTTTACCATCGGCGGAGTAAGTGATTCATTTCATCATGACAGTGAAACAATTCCAATCTTTTTGTGTAGACCACTTTTGAGTTGACTGCTAACGCTCAGCTGTGGCCCCGTTCCCTCAATACTGCCATCGGTGGATCGGCCAGCAACATCTATCTGGTTGTTGCTGACGCGGGTGAGAACACTGGCTCTGGCCTGGACTTTATCAATGGCTACGCATTCCTTGAGCGGTTCTACACCGTCTTTGACACTAGCAACAAGCGGATCGGTTTCGCTACCACTCCCTTTACCACCGCCACCACCAATTGAAGGCATATATATATCTGGGTTTCGTGACAATAGGTGTCATCGTTGGTGTGAGGGTATACCATGTGTACTTGTAAATGTACTGCCTCCTGCTGTGACGCAACGAAAATCAAAACTATCCGAGATCCATCTCAGGAATGTTAAGAACCCTGATGTGAAAACTTTGCGATGGGTAGTGAAACATTCATAGGTAGGCTAGACGAGTTGATCCACAAATATCTTATGCGACTAAGCTGAGCTTCTATAACAATGTTAACACTCGAGTCCAGTAGCCAGGCATATTAAATTTATTTCGTCCAGGTCCCATAGACTGTCCGATTTAAATCGACTTACCTCCTAGTATGTTGTCAGTTAGCATCCGTGATTAGATTGTCAACTCGGCGGTCATCGAGTCTGGGTGAATAATGATTTCCTAGAAACTGCCAAGACACGCATCCGTCTGGTGCTTGCCATAGGCTGGCTGCGGGTCAAGGAGTAAATAAATGCACGAAAATAGTCACGTTCTATAGTAA
Organism: Termitomyces sp. DKA64; assembly: GCA_017657295.1. Taxonomy (NCBI): domain Eukaryota; kingdom Fungi; phylum Basidiomycota; class Agaricomycetes; order Agaricales; family Lyophyllaceae; genus Termitomyces; species Termitomyces sp. DKA64. The sequence goes on along the minus strand of JAGGAV010015618.1, from coordinate 37,228 downwards.
TCGGAAGCGCGGGTGGGCGGAGTTGGAAACCGAAATTTCCAGGTCTCCTTGACAATGACAAACAAGGACGGGAAGAAGCCAACAACTGGTATTCCAAGAAACCCGATAGGAAATCGAACGCTAGCTCAATCATATGCAGGTGAGATGCTCTTACTTTCAAGCTTCCAGGAAAATGACCAGACATCCAGCTCTTCCAGCACGCACTCGCCTCTACTTTTCTCTCGGCGTCTGCGCCATAGCATTAGTCGGCATTGTGGTTTCTGACAAGCTCGAGGAAAATTTTCCCGTAAAATCTACTCAGAAATAAATGGGATTAATGGTGGTCTATGACGGATGGGAATGTAGGATATGGACTGTATGTGCGTATACTCCAGCTGAAGATATCCTTCTACAAGTGTGGTATATACTAATGTGCATTGTAGTGATCATGTGTGAATAGTGATGATGTCCACCCCGTGCCTCCGACCTATGTGTAAGATGTTGTGCATACGTATGGTGATCGAGGACTCGTGCTTGGTCGTCGTGCAAGTGGCTCGAGCGGGTGACGATCAATCTCTGGCACGTACATTGGCTGTGGTGACGGTATCCGACTTGTTGGGAGTGGGTGTGGATTTGACAAATAATCGGGCACCTGTCCCGGCCCCCCACACATTCTCCCTGCTCCAGACCCAATTCCTGCCGCATTGGCGGTGAGATTCTCCATACTCCCCGTCGTGGTATACCGGTCCTCGTTCGGATTGGGAACCTTGTACTCCCAACTACGTTTCTCCCAGTCTGGCACCATGTCCTCCCTCTCTTGGCCATACCGGCGCCGGCAGATGACTGCGCGCAGAAAGCCCCACCATGCGTCGAAGAAGACGATTGCGAGCGTCGAAACGCCAATGAATGTGATGCAGATTACAACGAGACCAATGATCTTCCACTGCTTAGCATCGCTATGCGGTACTACTTCGGCATCGGTCGGTGTACCTGGTGGCGAGAAGGTAGTTTCTGCCGGTCCTGCTGTAGAGGATGACGATGTTGCATGATGCGTCTCGCTCGTTGACGTCGGTGTAGCTTGTGTCTGCTTGGCAGCATGAGTAGTTGTCGAAGAAGAGGTTGTGCTAGTCGTAGATGTGGCGGATTGTGACTGAGACCCCATGTGCGAAAGAAAAGGATCGTCAAGCAGCCCGCCGTATGGCATTGTGGTTGGTTCATGTCCAGGAAAGGTCTCGTAGGCATAGCCTGCGGGCGTGGAAGTTGACCCATAGAAGATATCCTCATCTAGAATGTCAATGAGCTCAGGCGGAGCGGGTTGGCGTGCATCAAGTGGATGGGACTGGGCGTGGACAATCAGACAGAATTTGAGGAGAACAAGGGTGAAGGATGAAAAGCGTGGCATGGCAGCTGAATGCATGTACCAGAGCGCGCCAACCTTCAGTTCTATCGCGATCACGTGCCACTATTTGTCTACGATCCAAGCCCAATCCGCACTCTGTCGACACAGCTCTCTGAAGGAGCTACCGGATGTCCTTATCAACTCTTTCGGCGGCCCAAACTCCACAACATCTCCTGTGTCCAACACAAGTACCCTGTCATAATCCATGATTGTTTTTAGTCGATGAGCAATTGTGATGACGATGGCGCCTTCGAACTCTTCTCTGATGGTGCGCTGGATCTGTGGAAATGAATTAGCCATGATCAATCGACAGAGGCATATATACCATGTCATCTAGATTGGTGTCAATCTGGGAGGTAGCCTCGTCCATGATGACGATGTTCGTTCTCCTTAGAATCGCACGTGCAATGGACAAAAGCTGTTTCTCGCCTGCACTCAACGGATTTGGAGTGATGGATAAGTCCAATAGAGTCGTCTGCCCCATAGATGGTTTATGGTTCAGAAGAAATGATAAATGACATCTCTCAAGGACCTCGAGGCACTCGGTTTCGGTGTGTTCGTTGAGAGGATCAAGATTACTTCTGATCGTCCCGGAGAAGAGAGCGACGTCCTGAGAAATGATAGTCTGCGAAATTATTGAGCGAATATCACACCATAACAGAAAAAAATCACTATGCGAGTCCTTAAATCCTCAAGACCTATCGTGGTAATGTCAATGCCGTCAATACTAGAGGCGCATTAGAAGGCATAAGAAAGGGTCCATATAATACGGCTCACTAGATGCTCCCACCAGCTGGTTCAATCATGCGAAGGAGTGACAAAGCTAAAGTGGACTTGCCTAGCGAAAGGATGTCATTATCAGCATGAGCAAGATTAACCTGACTGCTGACCTGAACCAGTACGACCAACCTGCATGCAGAAGACATTGTCAGCATCGTCCGAAGAGGGGAAGAATTATGACACATACAACACCGATCCTCTCACCGGGTTTGGCGGTGAGTGATATTCCTGTGAGTACAGGTGGAAGATGAGGTGCATATTGCACTACTAGATTCTCGACCCTGAGGTCTCCCGAATTGGACGGCCAATACGCCGGAGGGCGATTTTTCTCTATGATCGCCGGAGCCTCCTGGGGGACGTCAAGGTACTCGACAACACGTTCCACGCTATTGAAGTCAAGTTCTAGTTGGGCCATAACCCTATTTTACGTGAGCTCAGTGTTGTCCAAAGTGCTAAGGACGTACTTGACGAGTTGACGACTAGCTTCTGCAAAGATTCCAGCTTGCACGATGACAATAGCCGCTGAACCGTTTGTCACTTCGGACCATAGAGCGAATATTGTCGCAGTAAAAACGACGACCGATCCGAGGCCTGAATTCTATGATGAGTGAAGTTCGATAAGCGTGAAGTTATTACAGACAGTCATATCTCCAGCGAAGCCAAGCATTCACAAGCCACTGTACAACATAAGCACCATGCTCGTCGCTCGAAGATGGAAAGCTCACATAAGTGTGATCAAAAGATTGACACTTGTCGATCTGTAATGCGGTCACCTTAACTACACATATGAATGATTAATCTGACTGGCCTTTCCATAAAACTGATCCTGATATCGTTGCTCCATTCCGAATGCGCGAATGTGAGAGATGCCTCGCAATAATTCATCATAACCCGCGAAAGCTGGCGAGAGAGAAATTGACTCTAGCCGCCTTAAATCTCGCGATGCCTGAATATATGGTGGCGCAAGACGTATGTACAGCCATGCAATGAATAGCGCGAAAGGCGCGAAGGACGGAACGACCACTAGTATCACGATGAAAGACGCCATGAAGTTCAAAATCCCAGAAAAACAGGCCCTGGCCGAGTTCATGAGTTGCTGATCAATCGTATTTATATCCGTGGTGAAACGGTTAAGAATACGGCCGATGGGGGTGATATCGAAGAAACGTGCAGGGGCACGGATTAATCGCTTAAGAAGTGCTATGAATAATGACCTCGAGGCTTGAAGGCTGGCATAGTACCCGAGGCCAATATAGAAGAGAACGGACAATGCACCCACGAATGAGATGTAGAAGTACACCATTAGCCATGGCTTCACGTCAATGGCGGGAGGAGGAAACTTCGACCATGGGTACGGAAGTGCCAAGGTAACGATGCTCTCTGACTCATAAGCCTCGCCCCACTGAGCAAGGAAGACCTATGGAGATTAAGTCGTCAAAATAGCATTGAGCCAAATTCAACAGATAACCGACTTGATTTGCTATGTTAATGAGCCGGATAGAAAGCATCAACGCAAAAGTAAGGATCCAAGGCAGTATCCCAGCGGCGCGAATGTAAGTTAAATAGGTACTCAATGGGACACGACCCTCAGCTCTCGCTTCAACTTCGATCAACTTTCCGCTTCCAGTCCCAGTCCGCTGTGAAGATTCGCTCAGCGGGTTCCTGCTGGGTTCTCCATCACTATTGGCTTTATCTGCGCCATCCGCGGGAGCATCTTCTTGTGCAATAACAGTCTCAAGCAAACCCTGATCTCTCAATTCTTGAATAGATCCTTGTATTAACACCTTGCCTTCAGAAAGTTCGACAAGATAAGAGGCCGCAGGGAGACAGAGATTGATATGATGAGTAACGAGTATGATGGTGCGATCACGAGCCAAAGGGCTGGCTAAACAGTTGTTCAACAGGTGCTGAGCAGTATGCATGTCCACGGCAGCGAGGCTGAAGAAGACTCGGTAAGTGGTTGGAACATGACAGTATCAGGCTCACGGGTCATCGAGAAGTATGCACTACCAGAAAGGTCAGTTAGTAGAGGTGTTGACTGAATATAAATTTACTTCTGCAGTGGAATACATGGCACGAGCAAGGGAAACTCGTGCCCTCTGTCCTCCAGATAATGTGATACCCTTTTCTCCGATTTCTGGACGCACAGGAACAGATGTCAGATGTCAATCATTTCTCAGAACGAGAGAAACTGGCCAGTTTGATCGCCAGCTTCCAACACCTGCAAATCCTTGACTAACGCACATGCCTCAAGAACAGCTTGGTAACGGGCCACATCAAAACCATATGCTGCACCATAGATGATATTGTCCTGGATAGTTGCATGTTCAAGCCCTGCGGTCAAAAGTAAAATTAGCTGCAGAAAGGCAGTAGACGAGATGATTCCAACATGAGTTTTGCCCACAATAGGCCACCCTATGATTCAACTTGTTCAGGACGACGCTCCCGGAAGTACATTCCATCTCTAAATCCTAATGAGTTCGCAAGCGTGTCAACCCTCTGTGCTTACCTCCGAGCATCGAGAGCAGTAAAGCACTTTTGCCGCATCCCGTGGGACCACTGACAAGCGTCAACTTTCCTTTAGGGAATGTAATATTCAAAGGCCCGAGTTTGAAATGATTGAGAGATGGAACGGATTTGGGCATGGATGGCCATACAAAGGTCGCATTCAGAAAACCGATCTCAGTTTTTGAAGCATCGGCGGTAGCCGTTAAAGACGAAGCCCATTCGGGAACCTCACTTTCGTCAAGGAAGCCTTCAATGCGCTGCATAGAGACATAAGCTGCCGAGGAGAATCAGCCGTATCAGTGTGTGTTGAATTTGAAAATCCACTTCACCATGTAACAGAGCGAAGATTTGATCAGGAAGAGCTGTCATCGGTTCTTGGAGTTGAGAGAACAACGCGATTGACGTAAACGCTTTTGAGACCGTAAGGCGCTCCTGTGCAATAAAAGTATAACAAAAGAACGAGGTCAGGGCTGTCGCCGAGGGCATCCACGTCCTATGTACATATCAACATCAGCAAGCTGCTCCTCTAGCGAAAGAGAATTGCATGTACCATATGAAGACAATGAGAGTATCCACAGCATTCTGTTTGAGACGCCAACGAAGTTCGTCCTCTCTGGAATTTTTTACCTTTCCTGCCCAGTGGTATTCTGAAAAGTTTTCTCAAATGGAGATCAACGCAACAAAAACCCCAACTTACCCCAGCCATAGAACTTCAAGAATCGGATGCTTTGGAACAACTCGTTCACAATGCTCATTCTCAAATCCCTTGCTTTCCACGAGGATCTGGTCAGCTGTTACCATTATAAAGGGCGCGATTAGTATGTAGCGCAACGTCAGCACACATATGTAGGGAAGCGCACTGAGATATTGTAGGTTGCAAGAGGGTAATTGAAGGCATAAGTAATGATGATTACTCCCACTCCGGAAAGAGCACTCCACCCGAGAACCCTTGAATGTCGTGAGAGACGTTTTGAGCAGTTCTTGAGGGTACTTACTGGTACAAAAACACCAATGCAATTATAAGACGGACTGGCGAGGTAAACACACCCGAAAAGTTCCAAAACCTCTGTGCGACGGTATATGTATCTCCTCTTGAAAGATAGCGTCAGGGAATCTTCCCTGAAAATGTGGATGAGACTGACTGCATGAGATTGATGATCTTCCCAAGATCAGCACTCTTGTTAGTCTCCCCGTCCTGGTCAACATGACCACTGAGATCCTGACGTCTCAATGACTTGTAGTGTATGGCACAGAACAGCTGGCCGCGAGTACGCTCGTAACATCGACGTGTATGCCATACTTGTAAAATGTCCACCTGAGCTTGCGAGAGGTGTGTCAAAAAGGTCATGAGAGTCCAGAAATAAGCGGTGATTCTTGCTTCACGATCGTCCGTGGCAAGTGCTACCAGGATTTCCTTCAGCGCGTAAGAAGGCACAAAACCTTTGCCGTACGTATGAAATATGAGCGTGGTGAATGGATCAATTATTGACTTACCGACACAAGCTTTCCAGAGCTCGAAAAGGATATCAAGAATCAAATCCAGGGAGTTAGAGACAAGAAGAAAGCGGAGTAACGAGTGAGTTGGATATCTGGCATTGAGAAGGTCAACACAAAAAGATACCCAAAATACCCATGGACACCACATCCTTACAGAGATCTATATTCCAAGCATTTGCTAAAGATATTCTTGTGCTGAAAGTACGGGGACAGGGTCCACACGTCAGACTCATTGAGAGTGCGTTTCATTGCAAGATCGAGGATAGGCTCCACAAATGAAAAGCTGCACCAAGACCAGAAAGTTGTATCGTCTTCAGGACATGTAAAAGCCACAGAAGGCACCTTCGGAAGATGATGATGTTAACTTGACGAGGATGCATGTCAAGGTAGTACACACGTCTTTGGATCCCGCAACGTTGTGTGTAACCCTCACAGCTTGCAGAGGGAACTTCCCTGCGACCCAGACGAAGATTCCTGGAACCAGCATACCAACCAGATGATATGCCACAGTACTGCTCAAAGGTTTCACGAGATCAAAACCAAGTTCTACGACATAGAATAAGGCGTGGCTTGCGGCAAAAGCAATAAAGAGCAGAGGAGCCGTGATAGGGGGCTTCATGGTAGTCAGGAAAGATACATAGGACTGCAACAGACGCGTGAATATTATAAATTATGAGTCCATTCTGGAAGAACATACCCAGGAGACGAAGGCTAACACAGCCCTGAAGGCATATGCTATGTCTTTCACGACGAAGCCGTATGCAGTGCATCCAATCCATCCGGCCGACACAAGGAAGGCGAGGCTACCCAAAGTACGAGTTCTTTCGATCAAAGTCCTCGCTTCAGTTGTACATTTCGAATCCATGACTTCTTCAGGCGAGAGGAAATTGCGAAATGGGGCACAAAATGCATTCAAGACTCTTTTGACAGGTTTTGGGAATGGTATGGTTCTGATTATTGCAGTCAAAATGGCAGAAAGGATGAAGCTAGTAGGTATGATTGTGCCAAGAACGAGGTCGCGGTGTTCAGCATATGTCCATGGTATGACCTGTGAGGAATCAACTAGTCGAACTGACAAAGAGGAGGAGAAGCCACCCATACATATTGTGCACCCAACTCAACCATATTAGAAGTGGGGCGCGTTTATAGCGAAACCACGTAGACAAACACGCAACAAGCAGCCACAGAACCGAGGCAGTGATAGCGATGCGCATCGAGATCGCAGGTGTACATTTTGCTGGTATTTTATGCTCCTTCATGGCACTTCGCGCGATTGAGAACATGGAATTATTGCGTCTCTTCATATGGTAGTGCAACGATACAAGTCTACAGTACATAAGTTGTTTTCCATTGATACCGACTAGTAATGTCCGAAAATATACACGAGATTTATGATCATGAGGTTCAACTATCCCATATCGAGTCATTCCGATGTGGTCAACAATAACAATGGAGACCTGTAAAAAGATAAAGTTAGCACTATAGCACAGACTCGGAATGACGAAAGACAGATGTTCAGTAGAGACCAGCACAGAATCTCATAGCAGTAGAATCATATAATAGGGAACCAAACGGTCATCACACAGCAAGAAAGAAGAGTTTCTTGGAGAGACTTACAGATATTTGTTGATGAATTGAACATGATGTTACAAGAGTGACATTATCTGGAGGTGGTCCGTGACTGTCACGATTGTGACAGTGATATCACTTGCATTTGTCAGTGACCCATCCCCTTCATCACAAGTTTACTTCAGTCCAACATCTTCGCTCAGACGTGCCATCTTTCTCCACTATGTCTTCAAGAGAACCGATGTGGTATTGTCATCAGGTTCGTACCTTCGGTCTTCCAATATCTCCTCGATGAGCAACTCCAACTTGTCCTAGTGCAATGCAGAGATGCGACCTCTCATGGTGGGTCATGACGTTCGCTGCCATGGTATCCTATCTCATCGGAATTAGATACCTAATCCTGTCTGTGCTTCCTGTCGAGGCGATTTCGTTGAGAAAGTTGGTCCAAGTCTCGATGTAGGAAGTCTTTCATGCTCAATCACATGTAGATGGACGATCCCAACGACGATCCACGAGAGTTCACGCACGGTCATGGCGATTATGGCGAAGATTTTCCAGGCGTCGAAACCGTTCTATGTGCGTACCTCACAGTCTCTATACTGGTCACGCCACTCACTTTGGCCACACAGACGGCCTACAACAACTACTAGATCGTGGAATAGCGGAACGAGGTCCACTGTCCCCCCGTGCCCCATCGAGGAATGGAAATATTGTACGTTTGATTCCGATTCTGCTAGCATTTGTGTCCGACCATGCGTGATAGAGAAACTCGTTCTCATTCCAGTACCGCGCGGGAGGTTCTGGATCGCGTCAGACATCAGAAAGATTTGGTTCTGATCGACCACCAACAATGGCAGAGTGAGAATGGCCATACTTATGTAAAGCTGGTTCTCAATCACCTTACACTTAGATTTCTCGAGGGCACTAATCGTGCTACCACTGGTGGAACCATCACAGGACAGCTAATGACTCAGTACTTGATGGCTTTACTTGGAGATGATGTTTTTGGGCGCATGAGATTTGGCGATCCCGCCATGTCCGGCAGAATGGGAGATTATGTTTTCAATCAGGAAGGTACAACAATCCGCACACATGTTTGTCCGTTTACGCATTTCTCACACCCTGATAGCTCTGGATCAGATTATCACTCAGTTAATGAATGAATCCAATGCACATAGACCAAATCCAGCGCCTGAAGACGTTGTATCCCAACTTCCACGAGAAAAATTGGCTGCAAGATGTATGACCCCCATTGTTTTGGTGGTTGTCCAGACTCAAATGTTTTCCCAGCTGCAATGTTGGAGAACGATTGTGCTATTTGTAAAGAACAGTTCACGCTGGATACGGAGGACCCGGCAGAACAGAATGTTATAACACTACCATGTAAACATCCCTTCCACGAGCCCTGCATTCTTCCCTGGCTAAAGTCCAGTGGTACTTGTCCTGTGTGCAGGTGAGTCGTCAGATTAGGACAAGATCCTGGAAATTTACGTCACTGCATAGATACGCGCTCGTGCCACAACCGGACCATCAGCCTCCAACTCCAGCATTGGATCCGAATCCGCGTCGTAACCGACCTGCAAGTTCGTCTTCAGGTCGAATCAATTCTCCTAGGCAAGAGCATGATTTTGTCGGTATCTTGCAGTCTCTTTTTGGTGGGTTTGGACGACCAAGGCCATCAACGCACGCTCGCTCGAATTCTGACCCTACCACACAATCACGGAGCAATAGAGACGACCATTTTCCGGGTAGCTGGGAGGATGACCTTGACTGATCTGGCCCACATTCTTTGGACATATGTAGACTTTTTATAGGACTGGAAGTGTGTTTTTATATAGGTACAACGGTACAAATTTTTATATTCAGTATTAGTCGGTCAATTCAGTGTTGCCGTCGTGAATTGGGTCGTGGCGAAACCAACACGCTTGTTGGTGGTGTCGAATACAGAATAGAAACGTTCAAGGAAGGCAAAGCCATTGACGAAATCAAAACCTTCACCCGAAGGTGTTCCAAGGTTTCCGACTATAAGGTAGACATTGTTGGTGGTGCCTCCAATGGCCGTATTGAGAGCACGAGGCCACGCTTGTGCGTCAGCAGTGAACTCAAATGTTACCTGAAAGACTACTTGAGGCCTCGAACTCGGTTAGATGTATATGAACGCACGCCATTAATTAAGAAGAAGAGACTCTGCAGATTTGCAAACTGAGCCGAGCTAAGACGCAGTAAACCTGTAGTGTTGTCCTCTACCGCTCCAGTTGCAGAAAGATACCGAGCAAAGGCATCAGAGGCGAGCAGGAGTAGAGTAGTGCCTAAAGTGAATCTGTTAGACCTTGCGCCCTATAGCAACGAAAGTCAGCTTAACCTGTGTCGACGATTCCGGAATTTTCTGTCAAGATAGTTGTCCCTGTGCCGTATCGGATACTTTGGCTGATTCCCCAGAACTCACTTGCTGGTGGGGTATTCGTGACAGGGCTGCAAAATGGGCAATCAGAATCTGTGTTCCTTATTCCGAAAACTGTCACCCTACGCGAAGGATATGGCACCTGTGAGTTTGGAAGAATCCGTACCACCTGGACAATGATGCATCAGAAGACGAGCCGAACCAAGTGACAGATGCTGTACCCCAAGTTATCTCTCCATTGAGTGCCTCCACGGAAGTTGTGGGTTCAAATGAGATGCCAAGCAGATTAGAAGTGATGATTCCATCAGCGAAGGCATTATCAGTAACAGTCGGAATGATAGTATTAGTTGCGGGCGAAAGAGTTCCTGTAGTACGAGTGTTAAAAAAGTATTCAATACAAATCCGCCTTCGGCACCTAGCGTGAGGTCACTTGGCCCAATACTAGCGCGATCGGTCAGCATTAGCCGAAACAATATCGAAGATAGGTATGTACCCGATGATACCATCGGTTCCTTCAAAGTCTTCTGACTAATCGAGATGGTGTACGGTGAAAGGCAAGTGAAAAAGAGTAAAATGACTTACGACTGACGCAACACCGATCGACTGTTCAGGGATGACCAGACCATTCGCAATGGTCACAGTGTCGGTGAACTCAGTACCTGATTTGTGATATGTAGAATGGCTAGATGACTATGATTCTTGGGTACTAACCGGAAAAGAATCCTGAGCCATACGTCACCGACTACGGTAGTCAGTTAAATGGAGCACGTTAGATGAATTTGTTCAACATACCACACGGTTGTTAGTCTGGACACTGGTGCCTGTCCTGACATACGGCCGTGTAGCCCCAACCCATGTGTTCGAGCTGGTAATTCAAGTAAGATTCAGCAGGTAGCATGATATGGAACACTGACCTTCCGGTGTCTACGATGAGGTCGTCTACACGTCGGAATCAGATTATTGGAACAAGTTGAAGAACTTCTATTAATTTACACGTTGTTGCTGGACTACCCACTCCGATGGCCGCAATATATTGTACCGCCTGGTTATCGACTTGTTCGTTGACGACTGCCCGGGCATCAAAATCGGATGCTCCACTGAGCCTGGCTTCAGCGCGTGCACGCAGGAACTTGGCTCGAGTCACGTCGTGTCGTAGTAGATTGTGAACACTCGTGATATTGAGACGTCTGACAAGGGGTAGTTTGACCTGCGATTCGCGAATGACAATTGGGTTCGCGGACACCGCCAAAACAAGAAGCAGAGTAGAAAGCAGGGAAGCTGAAAACATTGTGAATAGAATGCCAGGAACAGGATACTAAAGCCCAACCTGCCTTTATAGCAACGATAAGACCATGTCCATAATCGTATCGTCGATAAATGTTTCTCACTGATAGACCAGCTGCACGCGACGATTTTAGAGATAATGACCAGAGTTCACAGGATAAGCAACAACTTGTGTTATTTCTATAGCATATGTGGGAGGTCACAGATAGACAAGCGTTAATTTCACACTCGAAGTCAAAATGAATTTTCTCATGAACGTCAAAAATAAATGGGAAGCTAACCAGAAAAGAGACGCTATCAGTGCAGATAGATTACCAGTGAGACTGTACCACTGAACTCGGACTTACCTGTCGTTCATTATCAATCAGCTGATCGAGGCCTGGAATGTTCGGATGGGTGCGCAGTCACTGTGGCATTCGAGATACATGGATCAAGATACGAGCAAACGAGTTCTATGGGAGGCAAGTTCCCCCGGTATTCCTCCCTCTATGACGACCTATGACCAATCTTTGTTGGCAAAAGTGCGCAAGGGACGACTGCGGACTTCTCAAGTTCTGCAAGTCCTACTGCAAAGCCTCTACCGCCTGATGAACAGTAGAAGAATTATCGTCTCACACGCCCACACAAGCTTCAAACTCGTCTATACACACAACCGGCAGGACTTCGTGAAATAGCATGAACCATCGTGGATCAGCAAACTTGAAATAGGTATGCTTACTGTTTGAATCGCAGGCCGCTCCTACTACAATAAAGATTGAACAACACTAGGTGCCAAGGTCTTCCGATGAATTCTCGTCTCGATATATTGTCGTTCAGCAAGTATTGCGCATCAGTAAGTGGTACTTTTTTTTTCAATGTCCAAATCCGGCAGTTCGTCAACTAGAGGGCAATGTACGTTCCAGGCAAAGAACAATTCAAGACTAGGCTTCACACCCGATAGTCAAAGCATGTGAAACTCCGTAAAGACGATCTGGAGTGGTAGTGATAAGGAGTGAAGCATGAGAGAATAGCCTCGGAGCTCAAAATGTTGATGTAGAGCAATCATTTGGAGCAAACGTTCAGTCGCAACCGGCGCCTCAAATTCAACTTCCCCAGACTAAGCCACTTGTCGGTGCACCAGATCTACAGGTATTTCCATCTGTTCCTTCACGTAGAACTCTTGTCTTGAGTGCAACTGCGGGCAGTTATAAATTTCCACTTGCCGAGAATATGGTCATCCGAGAAGCGGTCCTATTTAGTATTGGTTACGAAAGATACTCAAAAAAGGGCTAATTCCGCAGTCTCGGCATCAAATAGACACTCTAGGATAGGATAGGGATAGATTGCCGGCGCGGTCTGCAATAGCTATTTTGACTGTTAAAATGGTTCGATTTTTTCGTCTTGCTTCTTCAAGTTCCCTGGACTATACCATATGAGCTGGATTGATCCTCGGTATATACATACTTCACTAGGAGGCAGATAATTTGATGATCATATGTTCCACTGCTGCATGCGCCGTGACTTCACTCCACCGATGCGATCGGTGCCTGAGTTCTAGGAAATATCATATTACATAGTGTTTCGACACACGGGACTCCAAGTGGGGCTCGTGCTCTTCTAACTTTCCAAGCCTGTCACCTGGTACACATACACTCATGTTTCAGTTCCTGCCAATTTTGTGAAATCTCGACTTGGTCTATTGAACGATGGCGAACGCGTCCGATCCCACATGGTCGTGACAAAAATTTTGGTCTCATGGCCTCTGTCTCTGCCACATCCACTTCTTTGTCGTGCGTCAGTAAAGGCTATGCTCACGAGTCTCTGAAACCATCTGATGTTATCTCACATTTGGTTCCGTCTCGCCAGATCAGCGGGATCAGATCATACCAAATATCCATTGGACTCGAATTATGGTTCTTCTTGCAACTGATGTAGTCTCATTTTGTTTGATAATCCTTGATATCGCGCTATATCTCATTGCTTGTGCATGTGCACTTCAAGTTCAACGTGTGGCGAACACTTCCAAGCAGAACATAGCGTCGGCACCAATGACTGCGAGGTTCTATGGTACTTGCTGGTAATTCATGATTTCATCTAACAGAGCCTTCACGTGGGTCGTGCAATCGCGCATCAGGGAAGCCTGCAGCTTCTTTACACTTCGATAGAATTGATTCTAACATGGCTGGGACGGATATAAAATAGAATACAATGGATTCAACTATCTGTTGAAGACGAAGAATCATGCTAGTAAAGGGAATGTGAGGGGAGAATGTGGCAGATAGTTCATAACGATTACACAAGGCCACGTCCGTTTAGGCAAAACGTACTTTTTCCCCGGGACGCCCTTCGGAGAGGAGGACAACAGCCTGCGCATGATATGATAAGCACATGTGCCATACGCCAATATGGAAATGTAATCTGACTTACATATTTCCCACTTATTTTCCAACCCGGTTCAGTCTTGTCTAGATTCTCTGCAATTAGATCTCCCTGGTCACCCAACCCAACTACGACATCGCTCTTGATCGTGCGCAGACTTGCGATCTTGGGTGCACCTGCCGAGCTCGCCATCGGGCCAATCGCGAACTCAAACGGTGTACTAGCGGGTGCAGCACAATCGTACGTAAGTTTGCGGTGGTTGAGATCGCCTTTAAAGTACACTAGATCTGAACGCGATAGATGCAAGAAGAGATCAGGTGCTTCGCTGTGCATTTCCCAGAAGGTGTAGCCTGTACACCAGAATGGATGCTGTTCGTATACCCATTTGCCTTCTTTTTCATATTGCTTTAGATATTGACGAAATTAGATGAGATGGGGTGGGAGTCATCATTGAATGCATACCTTCCAGCGCTTACCCAGTCTTCGAAGAGATTCCAACTCGGGATCGGTCGCTTTCGGGAACAATTGGCCGTAGCACATGGAATTAAGGAGCCATTCCCAGTCCTTTTTGGTGACGTCAGAGACGAACCACGGGTAACGCTTTCCGTGGAAGCGAATCTGCGTCGCAAGACCACTTTGAAGAAGGAAATCCGCTATGAATGGTTGAGTGTGGCTGTTCATGCCGTAAAAAACTGATTCTCACCATAGACGCAGTCGCAATATAGCTCGAAACCAGCATTATCGAGTACAAAATCAATCCTTCCGCCTGTTTTCCCACGCAAATCTTTGACAGTCTCCCAGAGACGACTGAGATGATTTCCAAGAATATTCTTCTCAGTCGCAGCAAGGTGATCACCTCCAGTAGATTGGAGTGATTTGATTTGTTCTTCAGTCATGTTGATCAACAGGGACAAATCGGTTGAATTACCCCAGAGACAGACTAGCGCTGAGTTAGCAGGTGAATGACATGGCAAAAGAACGATAGACCTTGAGTCAACTCCAAGAACATAAGGCGCTCAGCCTCGAGACGTTCTTCCAGAGGAAGTGTCTCTGAGAGTTTGAAGGGTTCGGCGAAACGCATAGATAGCTCGAAGACAGCGTCGGCGGAGCGAGAGAAGGTATCGCACTGGAAAAACGATCATAAGGACGTGTGGACTCGGGGTCTCTTAAACAGACCTTTTGCCTGTAAAAAACATCATAGTCGCGCCAGTGTCGGCTGACACTAAATGCTTCATGCAAACGGCGATACTTATAGGCCTCGGCGAACAACCAGGGTGCGTTCATGAAGTCCTTCCCTGGTGACAAGATTACGACGGGTGCTGACCAGAGGCGCGGCAAGAGACAATACCTTGGAAATACTTGGCGATTTCCTTGTTCCAGAGGGCAACGTCAGCCTCGTTATCGTCGATAATAGGCCTGAGCTTAGCGTTGCCACTGAGATCGGTCATGAGTTCGCCCATGCGCTCGATGGAGGCAACGAGATCGACGATGCGCTCCTCGGAGGACTCCTCGTTGAGAGTGCGGGTGGCATCCTCGATAGCCTTGCCGAGGATAGTGGGGAGCCTAGACTGCATGGTGGCATGGGCGAAGGAGTACTCGTGGTAGCCGCGGTAGGCGGGCCAGGGGGGGTTGTTTGGGTCGACGCGGGTGGGAGTGCGGGGCCAGGGGGCCTTGATGTCAGTCTTGGAGGGAAGATGGCCGAGCGAGAGGGTGACGCGGGAGGGCGCGCCAGACCGGACGATGCCTGAGCGGGCGTGGCCGTTGGGCTGCGAATCGGTGCTGGGAGCCGACATGGTGGATGCAATTCTGTCTCACTCCATTCCGTGTTTATATACTTCATCATTATTTTTTCTTTTATTTTTCGACCATGTCTTCTGTTGCCAGGCGGCCCCACTTTGACGTCATCGCCATCTCCGCCTAGCGACCGTCGGCCCGCCACCCATGCCCATTGTGTGTCCTCCCGCTCCAATACATGCCTCTTGCTGTCCATCTCGCAGGGCCACCTCCCTGGAAGCTTGGCATTCCAGCCCCAACCCCAACAGATCAGACACCCCCCGGAATATCGTCCCGACTCGTTCATCACCTCTAGTGATCTGCCCGTTTTTCTTATCTGGGAAGGTGATGTGTTTTGCCGCTGACCTCGGGCACACGGTCCCTAGATCCTTACAGCACACTAACATGACTAGTCAAGTGGTAATCTCAAATTTTTAACTCGAGGGGCAACATGTATGCGTAGCGTGGCAGCCACGCAAAAGCAACCAGTATCAGGTGAGGTTTTATTCACTGCGTTACGTAAGTAACTCAAAGTGTTAAGCGCGCGTTACATAAGCGACTGACCCAACCTGACGCGATCACGTGAAACCCGCGTTTGCTTCTTTCCCACGTGTGGTCACAGGTGACGAACTGGTCAACCTCGCTGTCGACATCTCCAAACGGCGGCTCCTGCAGCCATGTCTGTCTTTGATATTGGTATCAACGACGTCTCTGACCAGGAACGGGCATTCAAGGACAAGCTTGCCAGCAAAGGTGTGTGCAGTCTCCACCACACTGAGGGCCATGTCGCTTGACGACTGTTCAGATGGACACATTACCGCCTTGATGAATCAACTCTCCAGACAAAACGAGGAAATACAGGAGATTAAGGACACTTACAATGAGAATCTGAGAAAAGTGCGCTCCTTCACCATATACATGCTGGACATTTGCTCACTAGTAATCAATCAAGTTGGCCAGCCAAACCAGTCGAGTTGTTGAACTCGAGAACGAACTGAAAGCTCAATCAAACATGCTCTCCAATGAGAAGTTAGCTTTCCATAATGCAGATCAATCCCTTGTCGCTGCTCGTGCGGCTATCAAACAACGAGAACTCGATGCCAGGGAACTTGAAGTCAAGCTCGATCAATTAAGCCACTTATCCGACGACCATAAAGCTCGAGCTGATAAATTGGCCAAGGATAAAAGCATGTTAGAGGCTCGCGTCAGAGAGCTTCAAGCCTCCCTTCCACAGACCGTTCTGCCACCTATAACCCCCCGTCACCGACACCCTGCTCGTTCTCGATCGAGGTCGTCTTCGCCGCCTCGGGCCAGGGTTCTCGCTCTTGAGCGGGAGCTCGATGAGTTGCGCTCAGCTGTCCAGCGAAAGGAGGCTGACGTCATAGCCGCTAACGAAAAGGTCTCGAGAGCACAGGAAGCACAGGTTCGCCTCGGGAATGAGAAAGTCGCTATGGAGAAGAAGATGGAGAAGGAGATTTCAGAGCTCAAGGTGGCTTTGGAGGAAAAGGGAGATGAGATGCGAACGCAAACGATGGATGCGGAGATATTTTACCAAAGAGAAAAAGAACTCGAAGAACGCATCGATGCTGATGAGGCAAGGTATCAAGCGGTCGTGAAGACACTTCAAGATGATGCGGTCAAGGCCAGAAGAGAAATCAAGAAACTAGGGAAGAGCCTTGTTCAGGCGGAGAGCAGGCATACTGAACTTGTCACGGAAAGGGAAGCGGCATTAGAGGAATTAGAGAAGGTTCGTCGGTATGTGTTAATAAATTCTGTGTATTCAAACGTTTAGCTCATTCATAAATTAAGGTCTGTACACGAAAGACCGCCGAGCGCCAACGGTAACGCCACACAGATTGATAGCAACACAGCACTGACTATTGAGCGACTTTTGTCTGCTACCACGCGGCTTCGCGGCGAGCGAGATACTCTCGTAGCAGAACGGGACGACCTTCGGACGAGACTAGATTTTTTGCAGGCGGAGTCAAAGTTCGAACTCGAAGCTCTGAATGCTAAGTTGGCATTAGCAGCGGAATCAGGTTCTATCCAAAACCCCCCTGGTGATACCACCATCAACTTCCGCGCTGAAATCGATTCGCTCAATGACCTCCATCGTGCTTCTATCTCTGAGAAGGATCTCGAAATTCGCCGTCTGGGTCTCGCCGTCACGAGCTGTGGCATCGTTGTTCAACATTTTAAATCAGAAGCAGAGAGCCTTGCTCTATGCGCGATCATCGCCGGCTCCTCTCGCGATGAGGCATTAGAGGAGCTAGCAAAAACTCGTATCGAGATGGGCGAGTTGCTTCACAAATTGCAACAAACGGAAATGAACATCGAGCTGGACATGGATTTCCTCAAAGAGAACTCTCAGGAAGTCGAGGACCTTCGCGCCGAGCTAGAGATCAAAGATTCAGAACTTGAGCAGACAATCGCGGTCGTCAAGTCAGTAGAAGAAGCGCAAGAGTTTTACAAGAAACAATATGACGATGCCGAATCACAACGAAGCTCTTTGTTGCTCGAGGTCACCAATTTAAACAATGAGCTTTCAGCGGCCAAAGAGGAACTCAAGGCTGCCGAGAGCCGCTATACTGAGCTGCAGTCCCAGCAATTTGATTCCATGTCGAAGACTGATGGGATGCGGATACTGCAGAATGAGTTGATGGAGGAACGCGCGCGCGTAGGACGGCGAGACGACCATATCAACATGCTTCAGCATGATATTGGACGTATGGAGACGACGCTTCTCCTTCAGGAAGAGCGTCTGAGTGAAATGACAACAGAGATCGATGCTATGACTGCCGAGAAGGATGCGATGGTGGACGACTGTGCGGATGCGCGAGAAGCGAGGGATAACGCACTGTTGTACATTGATGAGATGGAGATGGCTATGGAGACACAGGCGGAGGAGGGAGATCGGACCGTGGAGGCCCTTGTTGAGGTGTTGATCCAGACAGTAGGAAATGCTAGGGACAGGCTGAGGACAGAAAGGCGTCGGGTTGATCTTGCCAACCAGGCTTTGGCAAGCTCGAGAGAAGATAGAGTAGCATTGACGATGACTCGAGAGACGGAGGCTGCAGAAGAGGCAAGACAATCCACTATTGCACTTGCAGTTTCGCAAGTTGGAGTCGGCAGGGCTTTGGGCCGTATTCGAAATCTTCTGGTGGAGAACGATCAACTTCGCCATGAAGTTGTCACCCAACGTGACGACATGGATCGCGATCTCCAGGTGAACGAAACTATTGCTCAGCAGCTCAAGGCACTTCAGGCGCAAGCCGCTGCCGCCGCACTGGACCACTCCGAACATACCAGTGAACTTCAACATCGTATTGAAGATCTCGAACAGGCTTTATCCGACAATCAAGCAAGCCACGACGCAACGATTGCAGAACTCGTTCGATCGAAGGAACAACTCTCGGTAAATCTGCAAGAGACACAGCGCTCTCTCGCTGAAAGTCACTCCAATGAAGAGATGGATCGTCTTCAAGAACAGTATGCGGCGCAACTTGCGGAAGGTCGTATGAGGATATCGGAATCTGAAAGGATGCTGGAAGAGTTACGTGCTTCTCATGCGACGACGAAAGACGAGCTTCAACAGGCATTGGAGGATGCTAGGAGTTTGCGTGAACAGTTGGATCTGGCTCAGAGTCTCGCCCATCAAGATGCCACTACCCAAAAGGAGGAAGAGGTGTTGCGCTTGCGGGCCGACATAGCAAGTGCCCAATCGAAACAGGAAGCAGCGGAGACTGCCCTAGAGGACCTGAAGAATTCCTTCAATTCTCTTACGACGGAACTCGGGACAATCAAGGCACAGCATGAGGAAAGCCTCACTCGATCCACTGAAGAACACGCCTCGATTCAACGAGATTTAGCAGGCAAGCTTGGTGACATTCAAATTCAACTGGAAGAGCGGTCTCGCGAACTCGACGATGCCGTGCAAGAAAGGCTTCAAGCTAATCGCAAGTTTGAGGAGGAAGTGAGTAATCGTAGTGCGGATAAGGAACGCCATCAGAAGGAACTCGATGTTGCCCATTCACAACGCAAGGATGCGGAGTCCGCCCTCGCACAGTTGCAGGAGGAGATTGAGTCTACTCGAACTCGGCTGCAGCAGGCTACAGAGCAGATTGGCTTGTTACAAGACGAGAAGCTTTCTCTGCAGGAGGAGATCACGACGCTTGGAGCCGAGGTTCAAAAGTCCATTTCTCTGAAACGATATCTAGAAAGCCAAGTGAAAGAAAGGTTTGTCCGAATATTGAATTGCCTTGCGACCTAACCTAACCATCTTACCTCACTAGCGAGAGTAAGATCGCCTCACACGTCGATGAACTGGAGAAGATGCGGGCCGATCTAATTCGGGCCGAAAAGGTAGCAAATACCGCTGAAGTCAATCTCAGTCTGCAAGGGGCACAACACAAACGGGAGGTCTCAGAGCTGAATCAACAGTTAGCTGCTCTCCGGGCGCAACCTAACCTTCAGAGTTCTCTTGCCGAACTCGAGGAGCGCAATGACGAGATGGAAGAATTGCTTAGGAAGAAATGTATCGAGATTGAAGAGAACGATGATCGTGCACTCGAGTACGTTTTTTTAAAAATTCCCAATGGTCATAGCTCATGATATGATCCATCAGGATGCTGAAGGAAAAAAAGAAGCTAGCGGGCAAGGTCGAATCGCTAACACGAAAATTACAGACTCTCCAAACAAAATTGGCAGCTGCGAAAGCGTCAATACCAGCACCTGTCGAAGCTCCTGTAAATACCACTCCCCAGCCCTCAATGCAGCCCTCAAGTTCTATATCGAAATCTAACGGCGACCGGCCTCGATCGGTCACGTTGATTGGCACCAGCGCACCCTCTGCGTCAGCTGCTCCTCCCATCTCTTCGGTATCAACCTTCCTTTCCTCTGCCCCTTCACATGCTTCGTCATCTGCTCTACGAAAACCTTTGCATCGGGCCGTATCGGGGCCATCTTCGCTACCTCGCCCAAAAACCCCAGAGCGGGACATTGTGCAACATCCTCCGGTTTTCAAAGTAAAAACGCCTGAACGAAGAACTGTCTCGTCTCCTCCTTCTGAATCAGCATCATCATCGAGCATCGGAAAGAAACGCCGTGCTCCTGACGACTTTGAAGTCTGCGAGAGCCTAGCTCCCCAAGCCTTTACAATCGAATGTGTGCCCAGTCGAGAGCCGAGTGAGCACACTACCACTGCTACTACCCCGCATCGACGCCGGGTACTTAGCGGGCTGCAATCTGGTTTTACGCCGGTACGAAATCGATCCCGACCTATAATTTCTATGCCTTCACCAAAGCGATTGATGACGACGAAGACTGATGAACGGCCATCCCCAGTTATAGCAGATGTGACGAACAGCCCAAGAGGTCAGTCTTCAAAGACGAAGAGGAGCTGGCTGGGGAAGATCCGAGGTGCGTCGTCCCAGGCTACGAGTAAGCCTGCGGAGAGTAGACCGAGACCAGAACGCGAGGCTTCGTAAAGTTTTGTGACTCGTTCGCAATGGACTATTATAGCTGGACTATTATAGCTATTATGCATGCATATCTGTATTCCTAGGCATTAATACCTTCGCAATTGCTTTGAGTTCATCGCTTTCGTTTTGGATCTCGTGACGTTTTCATTTCGGTCACGGGCCTCATGGGATTTGTGGCTCTGGCTTTGGCTTGAACGCGAGGCTCGTTCTGTTCCCCTCATGTTTCGACGACACAGTGATGCCGTGTTCTTGGATCTCTCCGTGGACCTGCGAGATAGGGACGATTGGAAGATCGGGCCTCTTCGGACGATAGATTATCCTCAAAACATCACTGCTTTCGCAACTGAACCAATATCCAAGCTTCTCGCAATTGGTATGTCTATCCTTTGTTCTCATTCTATCCTATTACTTACAGCATCTTCCGGCTTCCAGGAACTGCGGCCGGTGTAATCTATCTGTTCGGTGGGCCAGGAGTTGAGATCAAATTAGTCACTCCCAATAGTGTTGGGTTAAAGTTCCTCCAATTCGCACCCTCGTCCTTTCAACTAGTCTGTCTTGGTAAGTATATACACGGTATATTATGACGTCTAATCTCAGCATGTTAGATGATACAAATGTGTTGCATGTCTGGGATCTCGCAGCCATTGGTCGACCCAAGTTAGTAGCGTCGGCGAGATTCGACACAACAAAGTGAGGAATATATCTACTCGAGACCACCTACACTTATACTCGTTGGACTATAGTTCCTTGACGCTTTCCCCCTGCCATTCGCACGTTCGTTTCTCAGCCCAACGTTCGAGCGTACTTGAGGTTTATGCTGGTATTCTCAGGCTTTTCTCGCTCTCAACAACGGAGAAATAAGGACATATGACTTGGTCTGCCTACGCAAGTCTCCATACACTATGCCCAACATGTGGAAACTTTACCAAGCAAAGCTCAAAGCCAGTGGGGTACACTGCGAGCCCAGTGCCGGATCGTAGGGCGCACAACTCTCACTTGTCTTGCTCCCTGAAACCTCTCTAGTCAGACATCTGTAGATGCGCTTGCGCATCCAAGGGATTTGAATCAGCTCTTTGTGGCATATGCAGGTCTGCCGATCATCTACTGAATTGGAATTGTCAATGGCTCATGTTGAACGGTAGGCGGCGTAGTCCTTACAGACATTGTACGCCGAACACAGATTGCTTTGAACTGATGCTCAATATTTACAGACTGAACACGCAACCCTCCGAGCTTATGAACTCGTGTTACCACCTGGAGCTCCTGGTGGGTTTGGGTATGGCAGTCATGTAAGAACTTTCGTAGACAGGAGAGAATACCCATTTTTTGACTTCTCTAGGATCTCCTAACACATCGAAGACCCGAAGTAACAGCATTAACTATACATCCTACCGGTCACTTCTTCGCTGTTGGATATGCTGATGGCTCGCTGGCATTTTGGGCAGTCGATGACGAAGACAAGCCTCTGCTTGTCCGGACGCTTGATGAATTGGACGTAAATCTAGTTGACCAGGGCAGGCTAGACGAGCAAATAAACCGACGTCACGAGGGAAAACCCACACTAGCACTTGAACGAGAGCCTATTTTTAAACTTTCGTGGAGTGGTTTTCCAAACTCGTCCGATCCTAGAGGTGGAAAGACCACTCTTGCTATACTTGGTGGTCTGAATCTGGGGGATACACCCGGTCTTACGATCATTCAATTTTCGGCCTTCAACCCGCCGGAGCCACCAGTATCTACATCTCCTACTCTTGGCCAGTCAGCCCTCCATCCTGTCATACGTCAAGCAATGCGAGATTCTCTTGATGTCCTCGACTCTTACTTCTATTTCACGCAGGGCGTGATACAGGACTATTTACTGATACCCCGCGATAATCCCCACTTTGCCGGCACTTTTGATCCCATTGCGATACTTTTACTAACCGAAGGGGAAGGGACCACTCGAACAGTTGAAGCATTCCAATACCCGCCATCTGTATTCTCTCCTGATGTTCCTGAGCGTCCTGCGCCAGCTGTGACAGCCACAGTGGATCCGCTGAGTTCTCTTGCCGATGATTTGGCCCATACATTAAAAGATTTGGAAGAAAACAATGACCCACAACGACTCCTGATTCCGGCTGCACTGTTCCATGGAATGTCTGGCATTCTATGCGGTCATTTGCTGAAGGTAGAAAGAGAGACTTATCAGACCTTGGCGGCTGGAAAGGTCGAAGATGGCTTGACATTGCCATTGAATGGTGGGCAAGCCTGGGCTGACGAGTTCAAAGCGAATGATCTTAAACTCGCTAAAGTATGTTCCGTAATATGTTTAGTTACCTCTTTTCAAACAGTTTGTCTTAGTTCCAACCTCATCGCATTCTTGTTACATGGCATCGAGATCTGTCTATATGCTTCGAAGACCTGAGTGCTCAACTCCTCGTCGCACAACATCCAACTCCTCTGCAGACCAACTTTCCTAATGCATTCTTTGATCTCACAATAGACTTGCGCCCTGTACTTCTAGATCCATTCGTGAACAGTCGAATGTCACCAAAAGTCCTGGAGTATACTCGTATCAATTCGGTGCATTTCGCAACCGAGGCACTCGAGACGACTGTGGTTTTGACTACAGGAGAGGTCATTCTGTATCAACTTTCCGGTCCTCGAAAACCCGCGATACATAGAGATGCCCGCGACAAGGAGCTAATCACATTGGGACACATTGCCAGCTACCAAAGTTTTTCGCCTTATCTCATGCTTTCTCCAGAGCTTGGTCCGGCGGAAGCTTGCGCGGTATCCGACATCGGTACGGAGTCTTTATAACACTATCTCGCAGAATACGACACTTACCTTATTATACTAGGTTTCCTTGCCGTGGCATATTCCAACGCTTTATTGATTATTAACACACGTGCTCCAGAAATAATTCTGAGGTATTTAGCAAACAAAAGTGTTAAAGGCAAGCATGTCGCGGGTCTTGTTCCCTCCCATTCCGATCCTGAAAGAGTGACTTCGATGGTTTGGTGCATCAGTCAGCTTGCCAAAGGTTAGGAAAATCTCAGTATCCATAATGAACCATTTTACATCTTCATTGATCAGATTCCGAACCTCAGGTCCGCCTTGTTGTGACGAGAATATCTGGGCGTTATCAGATCTATACTCTTGTCCGATCAGGCTCTTTCGCTAGTCCATGGAGCTGTCAAGGGCCAATAACAGCAGATGGCGGTGTGCAACACGCCTTACCCCGAGGTACCTTTGTTTTCGATAGCAAGACAGGAGCACCATTACCAGCCAACCACGATCGTCTCGCCCGAGCTGGTTCCGGCGAGCCGGGAGCGCCATCTATATTGATGATGGTTGGCGCGACGGGTGCTCGGTGCTTTGCGAACATCAATGGAGAAAGAATTGGGAAGACAGAATGGGGCCATAAGATTGGCGAGGTGCTGGGAGCGCAGATAGTAGAAAAGCTAGGTTGGTCTTGCAGCTTCCTTTTTGTTTGAATGCTCATCAATGTATCAGGGTCCCGTGTTCTCGTGGTGACGACAAACAGACAAGATGCCCTTGTGTATTCACTGCCTCAACTGGAACATATCTTAACACTCAAGATTCCCGCCCTACCATCCTCGTAAGGGATTGTCCTCGAGCCAGGGTTGCATCGATTCTGACATAGAAGCAGGTCTCTTTCTGTGGATGAGTCAGGCGATTTTGTAGCGTGGAGCCCCCATCCTACGTCCGGGACGATGGATCAAGCGACCTATGGCACTTTCTTCGACATCCGGCGAGCGTATGATCTCCCTGATATAGATCTTGCGTGCACAAAACCTGTTGTCCCATCTGCCCCACAGCCTGTGTCGCTGGGACCAGCATCGATGTTCCAACAAGTCGGAGCGTGGCTTCCGTTCAAACAGTCGATGAGTGGTGTGCAGTTGGATGAACTTCGTATGTTTCTCGATTCCCGACATTTTCAACCTGCCATTGTTGACTGAAAGTCAAACGCATCGTATACAGTGGGTGGCCCAAACCGACCCGGGCCTAAGCCAGAACAATCCCTGTCGCGTAACTTTTACAGTGCAGCTGATATTTCAGCAGGCGCGTCTGGAGTTGCCGCGGCGGCAGCGGCAACACAGGCTAATATGTATAACCGCATTACATCTGCCTTGAGCGAACGCGGGTAAGTGATCTGTGCTTAGAGAATTGAAAGACATTTAAGTCTTTTTGGAATGCCGTAGACAGATTCTCAATGATCTAGAAGAGCGTTTTAACGCACTTGGGGAAGAAAGCAGAAATATGGCAAGTCAGGCGAAGCGCCTGGCGACCCAATACACAGCAAAATCATGGTTCGGATTATGAATAGAATTTAAATAGACTGTTGCAGATAGAATTTGTACGAGTCGTTCGTAATACGGCATGCCTCTATATCTTTGGCTTTCCGACGACGGCATCGGTCAATTTTGCCGTCAATAATTTGCGGTGTTCATTGAGCAATCCGAGAAAACCGTCTTCTCCTGTAGAATTCCTCTCGTGATTCCATTGCTCCTCATGACTTGTGATCAAGTTTGATTCATTGAGCTTGATTGCGAGAAGTGAGTTCAGGGTCTAGAACTCCGTAAGAAGCGGACTTCCAAGGCATATTGAACAAACAACAGACTTTGGTCGGAGATGAAGCTTTGGCGTCTCGAAAATAGGCGACGTCTTGGTCAATGAGAATTGTACTTTTATCAAGGTTCGGAGGATTTTCTAGGAGACGAAATTTAGGAATGTCTGCGCGAGGGAATATCTTTCACTGATATATGAGTATAAAGTCATACGATTGGCAGGGAAAGTGACCTTTGAAAGACCCACAAACTGGGCACGAATTGACTCGGGCCCTTGAGCTATCCCAACAGGATCATGGAATACAGCATCCGAGGTATATATTTTGAAAGTGTCCTGCAGAAAGTGAGGTGCAGTCCTGTACTTGATGGAGCGAGAAAAAGTACCTCCTTAGGCGAGCAGGAATACATCTGGAGTTAAAGTAACTGGTCTGCATTACTCGTGACAAATCCGCGACTTACCTCCTTTATGGCGTGAATAATTTTCTGTTCATGAGGCTGGATAGGCCGCTCCTTAAGGGCCTTGGACTCGGCGGGAGAAAGACCAGTGGCGTTGACTGAGGAAGACATTCTGCGTGCGTGGTATAATACAACAAGAGTGCGGGGACCAATTGCAATGATCATAATCAGACATATCGAGAGCTAACTTTATACAATTGCGCCTGCGGAGAGATAATATCATGGTGACGTCATAAACGACATAACAACACAGAATCGGCAATTGCCGAGTGACGAACCACGCAATGAGTGACTACGAACAGCTTCATCGACAGTGCAGGACGCTGGAGAATCTTTTCGACACCAAACTCACTTCATACTCTCAACTCTCTGCTTCCCTGTCCCGTACTCATGGAGATCTTGAGGCCAATGGCTCGGGTGAACGTTGGAGAGACCTCGAAGCTGAACTTGACGACCTGTTAGAGAAGGCAGGGTATAGCCTCGTTACGCTGTAGCGACTTTTCTTATCTCCTTTGTAGCTAGAAGAGACTAATGAACGTCTTGCAACACTGTCTCATACTCCGGAACTTCTTTCACAATCCATGCTCAGAGCTATTCAAAGGCACCGAGAAGTATTCCAGGACAATGCGCGTGAACTCAAACGAACAAAGGTAAACCATTTGCTTTTTATAGTAGCACAAATACCTAACATATCCAAGACAAGCGTGAAGAGTGCTCTTGATCAGGCTAATCTACTTAATGGGGTACGAAACGACATTGAGTATGGACGGTTCTCGGGCGCCTACTACCGCCACATTTTGACAATCTTTACAGTGCGTATAAATCTTCGACTGCAGATGCATTACTTGCAGAACGGGGGAGAATTGAGAGCTCGCATCGAATGACAGATGATATGCTAGAGTATGTCATCTCCACCTGTCAAACATTCCGTAATGATAGACCTTGTCTAACTTCAGCCAAGCTTATGAAACACGCTCAGAGTTTGCTCGACAGCGTGCATCTCTGGCTGGCATTAATACCCGCATGAAGGACGTACTGAGTGAGTCATATATGCCTGTGTACTATCGATTGTCCATTGACAAAGATGATGGTTCTATGCCTGGAATTAATAGTGTTATTGGATTGATCAAGTCACGCCGACGTCGAGATCATATCATTCTGGGTGTAATTATCGGCGTGTGTATTGTCATCATTCTGATTTATGTATGGAGCTAGTTGCCTTTGATTCTTACAATGGTTAGGGCTCCATTCCATATGTGATGTATTGTTCAAGAAGAATTTGTAGCCATACCTCTACATCTTGAATGCCAGCCAATTCCTTTCCAATCTCCTGACAGTGCCCCACTCTTTCTCTTCAGTGTCATTACTCCATACCATCTCCAATGGCCAGCCTTTCACTTCAGCAATGATCTTTATCATATCCCAGGTCCTTTGAGCACAAAAATTAATATCATTGAAGTCGGACTCGGCGAGAATGCGATCTGGTGAGCAAGCTGCAATCAGAGCCCTGTGAGTCGGTGAACGACTATTGATGACAGTCGAAAGCGACAGAAACACGTTACTGTGCTTTCTCTAGAAAGAGAACTAGGTAAGTAAGACAAAATCCACAGGTTTAGCGCCATGCCTCGATATCTCGCCATGTCTGTGGGCTAACACCACAACTGTGCAGATCGAGGTTGACCCGTAACCACTTATCTCCATGTTTAGCTTTCATTCTATTCAAGAGATCTACGGTTCCAAGTTGAGATTTCACGCTGTGAAGACTGATATTCCGACCGAGCTCAACTGCAAGGTCAATTTGGGCTTCCAGGATGATCAATTGATGATCAAAGGGCACCACGAAAGGCGTCAGCTGGCGCCGTTCTGCACAGTAGTCGTAGGGCACACGAAAAACACGATCTAGTCCGACTTCCCCGAGCATAGCCTCTGGGAACGCCTCGAGGTTCCGACGAAGCTCCGAAAGAAGATCGGTAAGAGAAACTGGGTCCGGTAACAACGGAAGCAGTTGTTCAAACGCTATAATATTGTGTTCTGGAGGTGAAGGAGAATTCAGAAAAAGACTTCGGTAGTGATTATCTTTGGATGTTGGGGAGATGGATATGCGATGCGAGAACCATGGATGGTAGCCTGCGTGGCTGGAATTCAGTGTAGGCGGTCCCACTGGAAAACCAAGCGCTAACCGAAGCATGGGATGACCTTCGTTGGATTTGCGAGTGCGAGCTCGCGGACGAGTCGCTGATCGGACTCCATGGAAGACATGGCGCAAATGGAGATGGGAAGACGCGAGATGGACTCTGCAGAGATATGAGGTGCATCTGTTGGATGGCAGTGCACATCTACAATATGTTCTAGGACACTTGGAGGGGGCAATTCTGACATTGATGATATGAAGAAACTCTTGAAAAAACCTGAAAAGAATTTGAATGGAGATTGAGTGTGTTTGTCGACTCATTTCTAATCAAACAAGCTACATTTGAGAGTATCGATCGAGAAAAAGACTTTTGTATGTTCAAAACTCAGCACTCACTTAGCACTATTCGAGCTTTCAGAATACGCCCATCACGCGTCATGTCTCGAAAACTTACACTAGACTTGACACCGCCCAACCACACAGGCATTCCTTCTCTTGTAGTCTTCGACCGCAAAGCCTTCACGAAGTCGTTCGAAATTCTTGCTGCTCGAGCTCCTGTCTCGCAAATCTCAACCATCTTGAGGGCTCCTGAGATGAAAGGGTGCCCCTCCTTCCAAATCTCTAGCTCAGAATTCCTGACATCTGCCTAGATCCATTTTAAATATTCGGAAAGTGCAGAGTGTCGATGCTGACCCGCGAGATCCAAAAAATCATCGTCTTGTTCTGCTCAATGCTGCTACCAAAGGTATGATTTTTTTCTGCGTTCTCGGTGACATGTTTGACGGACTACGTAAGACAGCCGAACTGCCTGAAAAGGCTGTCGATTTCCTCGAAAATAAAGCGGGATCGAAAGAACTTGTGCCCTACACGGTCACCCTTGACTATGATCATTGGACAGCAGGTGTGTTACTTGACATCTTGAGAAAGTTTTTTACTCATAAGTTCAGATGAGATTGTTCGTGCTGTAATGCCGGAGCACCTTAAAGAAGGAGCCCCTAGTGGGTTTGCAATTACTGGCCATATTGGTGGGTTCACGATCTGATCGTAATATCGTATCATCCTTACAAACGTGTGTAGCGCATGTTAATCTGAATGCCGATTATATTGCGTACAGAAGACTGATTGGCCAAATCATTCTTGACGTGAGTTTAATGAACACTTCGAGACTATGGTTAGCCTACAATCGACTCTCCTCAGAAAAACAAGACAATTCGGACCGTTGTTAACAAGCTAGATAGAATCGACACCGTCTTCCGCTTCTTCAAAATGGACCTAATAGCCGGGGAACCAGACTTTGTGGTAGAACATGTATGTTTGTTTTACTTGTCCCACTCAGAATTCTACTACTTTCACTCTATCTCTTGTAGAGCGAAACAGACTGTACTTTTACCTTCGATTTTAGAGAGGTATATTGGAATTCGCGGCTACACACTGAACATGCGCGATTGGTCCAGTTGTTCAATCCTGATGATGTAGTGGCAGATGTCTTTGCAGGCGTCGGCCCATTTGCAGTGCCATCCGCCAAAAGAGGCTGCGCGGTTTTCGCGAATGATCTCAATCCCAACAGCGCGAAATATCTCAAGATCAACGTCCGGAAGAATGGAGTAAGTCGGGCTACCAACCTCAGATAATGCCTAACGTTATTGATAGGTCAAAGGCCTCGTTCGTGTCTCCTGTGAAGACGGACGAGACTTTATACGTTCCGTGTTCCGCCGGTCTTTTGAAGATCCTTTCCCAGCCCTGCTTCGTCCACCGTCATCGAAGTCGCAGGCACGACGAATCAAGAAAGCTGGTCTGCGTGAGCCTCGTACTGTGACAGATGCTCCACCTCGTCGGCGGATATCCCATCTTGTGATGAACCTACCAGATACTGCAATCACTTTTCTAGATGCATTTCGCGGAATATTGGATGAGGTTCCTGGACTGCGTGAGACATACGACGTTATGCCAATGATTCACTGTCATTGTTTCACTCGGGAATTGGATCCGAAGAAAGCTGAAGCTGACATTAGACAGGTACGAGCTTATCGATTCCTGACCTTCCTCCGACGCTAATTATTCCGTATTCGTCGCAGAGAGTAGAAGAAAAACTGGGTTCACCGCTTACGGCTGACGTTCATTTGCATTGGGTGCGGTCTGTCGCCCCTAACAAGGAGATGTACTGTATTAGCTTTCGGTTGCCGAACGAGGTGGCTTTCGCTATGGTGTAATTCAATTTTTACCGGAGTCCGAGTGGGTCCGAGTCGCCGACGATGAATCTGTGATCCGGTCTTGCTCTGAATACAGTGTATACCATATTAGGCGAAGATTGGTGTAATTTTTTCTGAAGTAAAATTGACTCGATCAGATTGCCAATTGAGGTCTGTTACAAAGTCCAAGCACTGCAGCACACCTCAACACGCAAAAAAGCGGGCCCCGCACCTAGCGTCCGTTATACATCAACGACCGCCCTTTCCCTCACTATACCCTACGTTCTCCTACCTACATACCCGCCTTTAGAGAACTAGACTAATCATGGCATCCCTACCCAACGTTGACGGTGATTCCGAACAGGGCCCATCGTTGGCCCGTTCTGCCTTAAAAACTGTCCGTACGGCCTTGGACGTCCCGGAGCGAGAGCTCGCACGCTGGAAGAGGATCTTCGATGCAAACGCCAAGGTTATTGACGGCGAAAAGTGAGTTATAGACACGTTCTGGAGGCCACATGCCATGCTGGCATCTTCCTTCCTTGATTGACATACATAAAGGTACTTGGATCCTGAGAGCTTCGTGAATGCTATTGCACCGTCGGGAGACTTGACGAAGATTGGTCGCGCGCAGTTTGCCCTCCTCTTTCGTGTAGCCGACTCTTCGAGACGCGGCTTGGTATCATGGGACGACTTCACGGTTTTTGAGACTCTTTTGAAGCGTCCAGATGCAGATTATTGGATGGCCTTCCAGTACTTTGACGTGTACGTTCAAAAAGAAGCAAACTCGAAGAAAGCTTTGCTCATCTTCATGCAGTGACCACGACGGATACATCACATTTAACGAATTCAAGAATGTGTTTACTGCCAATGTTGGACCCGATGCTATACCCTTCGACTTTGACTGGTGAGTGTTGCTATTGGCCTTAGACTAATAGTAGCTGATAGAGGCTAGTGACTGGGTAAAATTATACCTTGGTAAAAAGAACGGAACGCATGTTTTAGGATGTAAATCGAATGTCCATCGCTCCAATCTTGGCACTAATGCTATGGACTAGATAACGAATTTACACAGCTGATGAAGGGTCTCCAAGGGGAGCGTCTTCGTCAAGCCTTTAAATATCTAGATGCAGACCAGGACGGTTTCATTCGTCCCGACCAATTTAAACATATCATCTTGGTAAGTCCAGTGTCAAGACTTCGAGCCTTTCTGATGAACTATCCCGGCCTCTTAAAGGAAATTGCTGGGCATAAGCTTTCACAAGCTGTCATCGAACGATTGCCCACTCTTTGTACATTGACCCCTGGACAACGTATATCATACTCGGAAGTTGTTGCTTTCCATAATGTTATTAGACGTAGGTCGTTCTCATCTCCATCAGCAAGATCGATGCTAAGCCATTGTAGAGATGGATATGGTAGAACGGTCGGTCAACGACGTCTTTCTGAGGTCGAGATCTCTCTTATATGATATAGAATCATCCGTGAAGCAACCGCAAAAAGCAAAGACGGGCGGATAGACCAGTCTGATTTCTTGAATTACGCCTCATCGAGTTCACGTTATTCTCTGTTTACCCCGATGGAGGCGTCTATAATATTCCATTTCGCTAGCCGAGGTGTTGCCAACCAGCGCTTGGCTTTAATCGACTTTGCTCAACTTCTGGATCCACGGTGGCGAGCGCCACACCAAGACGCGGAAACTCAAGTAAATACAACTTCCAAGACTCTCTTGTCAAGTGTCCTCGTTTCAAGCTACAATTTTGTACTCGGTGGTATGTGAAGATCGGGGGTTACCCTTTTCTTAACGCTCGCTCATTATTATTGTCTGTCAGGTTTTGCTGGTGCCTTTGGTGCCACGATCGTCTATCCTATTGACATGGGTTAGTGTCCTATTTACTACCGCATCGTTTTTCTGTTCATATTTCGTTCCAGTCAAGGTATTATGAACCATATCTCATCGGCTGTGATCCTCAACTGAGATAAATGTCATTTCAAATAGACACGGTAAGTTGTTCTCCTTGAAAACGTGTATTCAGCACTGAGAAAACAATTCTAGAATGCAAAACCAGCGAAGCACCGTCGTTGGTCAACTTCTGTACAAGAACAGTCTGGACTGTGCCCGTAAGATTTTCCGCAACGAAGGTTTTCTCGGATTCTATCGCGGCTTGGGCCCTCAACTAGTTGTATGTATAGTTATTTCCCGTTTTTTTCCCTACCTAATACTTGGGAAGGGCGTTGCTCCGGAAAAAGCGATCAAGTTGACTGTGAACGACCTCATTCGAGGAAGGGCGACAGATCCAGAGACTGGGCGTATCAAGCTGTTCTGGGAACTTGTAGCTGGTGGAACAGCAGGAGGCTGTCAGGTGGTAAGCAAAGAATTCATTATTACTATTGTGTCGTGTTCAGAAGTTTACGGCAACGTCAAGGTATTCACTAATCCTCTCGAGATCGTGTATGGTCTCTCCGTTTCTGGATATAAATCCTGTCTCATTTTCCAAACCCAGAAAAATTCGTCTTCAGATCCAAGGTGAGGCAGCGAAAGCGGAAGGTGCCGTGCCAAGGGGAGCTATCCACATAATCCGTCAATTGGGTGTCCTTGGTCTCTACAAAGGTGCAAGTGCTTGCTTACTTCGCGACATCCCGTTTTCTGCCATCTACTTCCCCGCATATTGGCATTTGAAGAAAGATGTGTTTCAGGAGGGTTATAATGGAAAGCAGCTGTCCTTCTTCGAGACACTGGCTGCAGCTGGAATCGCGTACGTTTGTCTGTGTATTTATTGATTGACGTCCTCTGATACGGTTCAACGGGTTTAGTGGAATGCCTGCCGCATATTTCACGACGCCAGCAGGTCAGAATCAATCAAATAACTACATCGAAACGTACTGACATCTGACAGACGTTGTCAAGACTAGACTGCAGGTCGAAGCCCGACAAGGCCAGACTAACTACAAAGGCCTACGGGATGCTTTCGTCAAGATTTGTGTGTCAATCAATGGTCATTATTGCTTCTATCTATCTTACTTGGCATCATAGACAAAGAAGAAGGCTTCCGTGCGTTGTTCAAAGGTGGTCCTGCCCGCATAGTAAGAAGCAGCCCGCAGTTCGGATTCACGCTCCTTGGTGAGTGGGACAGCCGAACCAACGATCTTGTTCTGACAGATTGTACAGGGTATGAAACGCTGAAGACATACGTAAGCCCCTTTTCGGATATTGCTGTGCTGTTGATTCCAAGTCACATTGTGATCCCGTTGTCTAGTTGCCTGTAAGTTTTGTATTGGTTGAGTTGGCAAATGCAGCGCTAACTTTGATCTCCAAGTATCCTTGGGAAGACAAGCCACGAAAGGTGGAGACCGCACTCACATCGCGGCCGGACGATCTTTCCAAAATCCGTGCGCGCAATGCACTCAAGATTTTGCTGGATGTCCATGGAGACTTTGGACGGAAGGTGGCTGCATCTGGTGTGCCGTTGTCGTTGTCTTCGCCGCGACTGTCTGCCCAACTCGGCCAGGGAAAATAAATATAGATTAGAGGATGTCTGTAGTATATGCCCAGTTGGCGAAAGATTATTTGGAACCATGAGTATGTCCGATGTACAATGGCGACCTATCATATGTATATGCATCATGTACCACAACTGAGATTTTATCTTCGTATGAACGTACATTGACTGATGAACAGTCAAATGGTTGCCGGGTAACGATGTCGCGCCAATAAATATCGATGTCTTGACTATTCTTCCCTTCACCCTCTTCGTTTCGTTCTTATTGTTTTTTTCCCCTTCACCGGTGAGTCTTCATGGCCCTTCTGCCCTGGCTCAAGTTGATCGTACAGTATACTCTAGTGCTTGTTGCTCAAGTAGTGCAAGACCGTTTCCGTCAGGGTGGACCTTTCGGTTTGTCGATTAACTTGTTCAGTGCAAGACCATATCTGTCAGCGTAGACCGCTCAGTTTGTCGGTTGACTTCGACAAGGAGAGGGAGCTGCGGATTGTTGAATACTGGAGAGGAAGTTTGCCCCCTTGGATGTGTTGTGGCATCGGTAGGTGGCATCGGTAGGTGTCTTATTGATTTCTTTCACTTTATGTTGTGTTAGCCGCTAGCACATAGATCAGTGGACAGAGCCACCAGTCAAGGCCATTAGCACCAAGGAGATGGAGTAGTCGGGGGAGGAACTGACAGTGCTTCTGCCACTAGAGGCTCCTGAGGTCATCAAGTGCTTCCAGCAGCAAGTGGAGGATCTCCTAGCAATCTTCTGGAAGGAGCTAGCAGCAACAACTGTCAGGACTCCACCAATTTTGCTCTGCTGCTCTGCAAACATCAACTGCCACCTGGGAAGTCACCCCACCCCACCCTGCACCCTGCCCGCTCCCTATGACCTGCCTACACATATGTATCAACGGATTACTAGCTCCTGCATTCCCTGGATCTGGGGCCCAGACTTGCCCTAGACCTGGGGCCTGCCCTCAGACCAGTCTGCCCACCACAGACACTCATGGAGCCTGCTCTGGGATCACTTTGGGTCACCCCAGCACCTTGTCCATAAACCTCCACCTTGCTGACCTTTCCCGAGGACCCTGAGTATACAGTCGTGACCCATCTAGATATTGTGATTGTTTTCCTATCTCTTTCTACTTATCTGTTTCTCTTTCTCTCTTTCAATTCTATCTGTTTCTTTTCCTTTTCTAGCATAGTTTCCCAAGTCTGTGAGACATTCTCATAGACTCCCTCAACCTCTGCCTATGAACATAACAACTCCAGGACCTTGCTCAACCTCTGGATCAAGTCCTGAAGCCACTGTACATTCCCCACCTGTCATCAAGCTAACTGACTAGTGGATTCTTGCTCTCAGAGGTGAGCCCCCAGGTTCTCAGACCTAACATAATATCTAGACTCTCCCCACTCATTGAATACTGGATGGCCTACTACACTGCTCCACAATACTGACTCCTTACAGCCTACACTATGGACCCCTTTAGCCACCCAATCACTCCAACTTACTATGCCTGACCCCCAGCCACACCACCCAACCTCTGGCCCCCTTACCCACCACCCCATTGATTTCTGAACCATTACTGGCTGACACCAATACATGGACTGGGCCCTGGACTTTTGACAAGCCAGGGTCCAGGGCCTGACTGGCATTCTCTGGTATTTTCCCCCACACAGAATCTGTTCATGGGACCACATGCAGGAGACCCACCAGGAACTCTGCATGCAGGATGGAATGCTCCAGTGCCTGCCAGCACTGGTCCATTTGCTGCTGGAACTGGGTATGCAGCCAGGACTGAGGGCTACCTGACCCTGGCTTCCATGGTGTGTTCCCCTCCACCCCATAGAGGGCTCATGGCAGCTCTGGCTGTCCACATGTCCTCTGCACCCATGGGACTCAGAAATGTGCCCTGAATGAGAGGAGACCCCCTGCTTCAGCAGGAGGAGCAAATGGTGGACTACTCTTGGCAGTGCAACATGATTTTAAGGGAACAAACTTCAACTCCTAAGAGTGGGGCTCTCCCAAAGAGCCCAGAATCTCAAGAAATTGCAGCAGCCCACCATGGAGGCCACTGCCAAGGTCTGAGCAGACTGTTTTATAAGTGAGGGAACCTACCAGGGTGAACCCTTGACCTTCTCTGGGACAGCACCTCTTTGTCAGGACCCATACTATTTCCCCCTTCCCTTCACTATCATCCAACCTCAGATTCTACACAGTCCCTTTTTGGATCTCAGCCACATCCCCAGATCTTAACCACAGTCCTGTTTCAGCCACATCCAGGTTTATGCCACATCTAGGACTGCTTTTCCTCTTCTAGAACATTCCCACAGGCTGAGATCACTTCTACAGGTTCCAGGTCACTTTCACAGGCCCAGATCACTTCCACAGGTTCCAGGTCACTTCCACCTGTCCCAACATCCAAGTTTATGCCACATCTAGGACTGCTTTTTCTCTTCCAGATCATTCCAACAGGCCCAGATCACTTCCACAGGTTCCAGATCACTTTCACAGGCCCAGTGTAAGGGTGACCTCTGAGAGTGATGGCTAAATCATGCAGCTAGCAGAGGGGAATCTGAAGTATATTAGAAACAGTAATCAATGATACAAATGGTAACTAATCACCTAGCAGAGGGGAATTCAAAGAGAACAAGTCTAAGGATCCTTGCTGCTTGGTGTGATGCATTAGAGGGTGGTGAAGACATGGGAATGACTGTATAGGTGACTGGAGTTTGTCAGGCATCATTCTGGGATAGAGTCTGCTGGGGCTGGAGTCAGTTTGACCATGTTGAAGACTGGATGGAGCTGGTGCATTGCTGTGAGAAGCCAGAGTCAATAAGCTTGGGGCCCTACCTGCCATTCTACCATGAAGGGTCCTAATTGTTGATGGGAGAGCTTTTTTGACAGCTAGGTGGTCATAAGAGGCATCTAGGTAGACTCAATCTCTGGGCTTATACTGGGGTGCCAAGGTCCTTCTGCAGTCATAGTACTATGCCATGTCATCTTTTGCTTTTGCCAGTGCTGCCCAGGCTTCCTCCTGTGCAATCTTCATCTGGTCCATGAAATTATTCACAGCCTCATTCTCCAAAGGCCAGGCCTGGGGTTCAAAGCCCATGTGTGGGTGACATCCAGTGTCCAGGAAGAAGGGTGAACACTGGGTGGCCATGTGGACATGGCTGTTGTACTGGAACTTGGTGTTGGGGAGGAGTTCATCCCAGTCATCCTAGCACTTGTTGCAGAAGAGGTGGAGGTATTGTTTGAGCTCCTGGTTCATATGCTTGGTCTGGCCATTGGACTGCAGGTAGTAGGCAGTGGAGGTGTGCAGCTTCATGTTGAGTAGTTGGTAGAGCTCCTAAGTGAAGTCCAC
>JAGGAV010015617.1:0-42277 GCA_017657295.1 Termitomyces sp. DKA64 | reverse complement strand
ATTAGTGAGCTTGCATGTAACTAAGCCTCTGCACTTCTGTGAAAACAAGGTTTGATCTGTCAATTGATGGCATCAATTCTTACATTTCACATCAATATGTTCTTGGCAATCAATTGCAGGCTCAACAGGTCAGGGATGGGACTAAGCACTGAGTTTTGAAATCAAAGCCCTAACTGAGCACAGCAAAGTGGGGCTGGGACTAAGCATCAAGTTTCAAAAACAAAGCCCTAACTGAGCACAGCAAGGTTGGGGCTGGGTCTCAGTCAGGGATTTGGAGGTGACTCCTATATTATTCTGGGGTGCTGACTCCTGAGTCATCACCTCAGCCTCCCACGCCACCCAAAGAGACGCCCAACGCCACGAAAAGCTTCATGCACGACTCCATTCTCACATTGGGTTCAACCAGTCGGAGTCGCGCAAGCACATTTCACCCCCGTCCGATTGGTTCACTTCTTCGTTCCATCAAAACTAAGCCTTGAGAAGCTTACGACAAGCTCGTGAATATTGCAAATGCCGTTTGTCAAGCGGCCCTCGACACCGACTCGACGCCTGAACAAAAACACTTTTTTCAATCGACGGGCCGACAAACGACCTTTTCTGCAGTTCCCACATATCACCGTTTTTGCTATGCCTAAGAATACGTCATCCTCTACGACAACCCGTACAACGCGTTCTTCTACGCGGCTTTTGAGTCGTGCCCCATGTAAACCGGCGGGGCGTCCGATTCGCACAGACACATCGGAAGTGAGACAACGCTTCAACTTTCACTAGCCAAGGGCGAGGATGTATGTGTTCCGTTATCATCACTTTACCAGAGACATACAGCTCGTGTTGCCCTTAGAATAAATTCAAACTCGTTGATCCTACCCAGATTATGTGTCATGATCCTTGTAGACGTTGGTC
Organism: Termitomyces sp. DKA64; assembly: GCA_017657295.1. Classification (NCBI taxonomy): domain Eukaryota; kingdom Fungi; phylum Basidiomycota; class Agaricomycetes; order Agaricales; family Lyophyllaceae; genus Termitomyces; species Termitomyces sp. DKA64. The sequence continues at coordinate 41,374 of JAGGAV010015617.1, read as the reverse complement.
CGATGGATTCATGATCGAAGGATATGCGATGCGATTGTGGCACTTTGACCGAAGCCATATTGCAGGTCAAAACCATTTGACATCCGAAAGGTGCAATTTGTCAATTCTTCTTCATCTCTTGTCTAAACATCATACATATGCAGGCACCAGATTTGTTCATTCAATTTATTCTCTATGCTTTGTTTGCCCAGCAACTTGGCTACGATCCGACCGTTCAATGCCGACGTTCCCGAGACCAAAACAAAATACAAAACCATCTCCTGTGTATATACAGTCGACGGGACCTCCTATCTTACAGAGGGGCGTCCGATATCAGAATATGCCACTTCTACTATAACCTCTCGAGCAACTCGTGTTGGGCATGTCTTGGAGATAATCAGAACTGCTGATGGCACCGAGAAACTCAGTGACGAGCTCCACATTTTGAAGGATTATTGGTTGTATCCTGATGCCAAGTTGCAAAGCGAGATCCTTTGCCAACATATTTGCCAGCCTTCAGAAAATGATGAAATCAACAAGATGAATCGCGCACAAGATGACAAGCCATATTTCTTGACTATCACAAAGCACTGGTGTGTCGAGTTCGAAGGTAAACAAGACACGACTTTCCCGCCTCCCCGAAATGCTGTCAGCATTTTGAGGAGCATAACCTATGAAATATCCAGCGCAATGCCGAAACTCCAGTTTCATACACGTTTTCACGCTCGAACAGTGTTTAAGGAACTTTGTGTCTCGATTTATGAAATCACGGACTATCACATATTCTTCTGTGCTTTGCAGAGCATTGTTAAAGGTGTAGTGCAACTTACTCATTCTTCTCACCAGTTATTGACGCTTATTGAAGATTTAGCACTCTGGTACATGTGTATTGCCTGGTTTTGTCCACTGTGACGTTAGTGCTGGAAATTGCCTATGGCATGCTGCCAGCGGAGAAGGCAAGTTGTCGGATGTCAGGGTATGCGAGGCGCTTTGATATATCGACCAGGTATGACTCTCGAACAGTCTGTTTTCCAACTTTGTACCACGGTTATTTGTGCTTATTAATTGCGAGGAACTCCAGCCTACATGGCTGTTGAATACCAAATTCAACATCATTTATTCGATCCACACGATTACCTAGAAAACCTGCTGCGTGCCTTGGATCAAAAACCTGATGATGAGCAACTCCCCACAACATTCTTCAAGTTTACTTTTTATCATGACCTTGAATCGGTGTATTGGGCTTATCTCCGGTTTCTACACTACTGTCTGCCAGTAGCACTGGACACCTCGCCATCTCTAGCCATGGATGAACTGTTAAAGAACAGGTCTATCTTTTTGCTTGCGGTAATGATGGAAGTGCAGCCCGGACATCATTTATCACAGCTGGCAAAAGCAGTCCTTGCAGTTTCACAGCGTCGCTCACACTTCAGGAAATGTCGCGTGTTTCCTGAGAAAAAGGTGTCAGAAACATGTTTTTCAATTTCTGACACCTTTTTCTCAAGAAACATGCTAAATATTATGTCAGAAAATTTTAAGAAATATATCAAATATTCTTTTGATGTTTTTTTCGTAGAATGATAAATGTTTCCGTATTTTATCCGAAGAAAAAATAATTAAAATAGTTGAAATGTTCTCGATAATTTCCTGAAGTGTCATGTCTGTCTATGGCGAATACAAATACCTGGCCAAGGCCGCGGCTTTTGGCGCGGAGCCTACCGAGACCTGTCAAGGTATCGAAGCCACAGAGCCCGTCGAAGTGAATGGTGTTGCCCTGCACTGGAATGAGAGACTCTTACAAGACAAGCCATATAAGACGACAATGAAGTTATTCGAAAATATCCTTTCCTCCGTGCACGGCAACAGGCCTTCTCCGGACACTACCCTGTCACAGTCATCAAGAGGGAAAGGAAAGGCCAAGGAACCTACCGAAGTGACCATGTACGGAGATACTCTGGCGACAGAGAAATTCAGACACGACATGGCAAACCCTTGACCTCAAATCCTAGAAAAAAATCTGTTAATATCTCATTGCCTACAGAGGTTACCTTGCCTACTGGCTATTCAGTATGGAGCAGGAAGACAGCGACGGGAGGCAGTGTACCAAAAAATAAAGGGAAGGCACGGCAAGTCGATGAGGAGGTTGATGGAAACCCAGCGACGGAGGTGATCAAGATATCGCGTTGCCAGCCTCGAACTTCAAGACCTCAACGGAAGCGCCAACAGACGGCCGGAGAACAGCGCAAGCGCAAGAAAACGAAGCGAACATAATCTGGCATCTGGATCGATCACAGACCAACATTCTGTATACCCTGGGAGGATACATCAATTGCGTTAACGTTATTCCAAGATTAACTTATTTGGGTTTGGGACCAGCAGTAACATCTGCCACGTCAGGACAATTTACCTCTCGCCAAGTGTGCACATTCTTATCACCATATTCCGATGTGTAAGAGCAACTGAAAATGTAGCGGAAACGAAGCTTGTTATTATCTTTCCAGCATAGAGTTTGAAAATGCGATCTGTTTGAACAATTCAAAATCGAGACCAGAGTTCAACATCCATGATAAACCTTGATACAACGTGATAGTCGATCGTTAGCTTATCAGTGTAAAATTTCGCCTTCCTCGACGGCGAAAGTTTCGAAGGCTATTCCATTCAATTCTTACTTCTCAATGATTCAATGAGGAACTATGTTCTCTTCGGCAGCATTATTCCGTTCTAAGAACGCAAGTATCACTTCATCGATGTCCCATGAAAACTCAAACAATGATTCCAGCCAACTGGCAACGATGTCAAGCGCGCTCAATCAGAGGAGCCTGCGATCGAAGAAAAATATGGACACGATCCGGGTGCCAGTACTGCACTGGTCCCCTTGTAAGTAAATTCGTCCCTTTCGGGTCCGCACGATCACAAGAGTTGATCAGAACAAGTGGACCCCACGAGGGTCACCGTCACGAGCGAGTTGTAAAGAAATCCTCTGCTGGTAAGTTTCGTAACTTGATCGTTTTTGAAATCGAGTCGTTCGAAAGACTTGTGAAATACTCAAGATGCGAGCTCGCATCAAGGATGAGTCAATGTCATATACTCGATGAGAGAGCCCAGAATTCCTTTTGTAGTCGGCGTCATAGAACTGGCTTGATATGACGATGATGACTGGCAGCTGACTTTGATATGATAATTATGAGTAGTGAGTGACATCAGCCAGCCAGCTGCATTTTTCGAGAATCAAGTTGTTGTTACCTTGTCGCCACGATAAAATGTCGACAAACAGAAAAATAGGTGAAAGCACACAAAATAATCGACAAGTACAAGTTCAGAGTTGGTCCAGATAATGACTTACTGGGGGGTAATATGACTTTCGATGTGTAAATATGAGCTCATTTTAGTATTCAATCACTTTCACTACTTGGCAACGGAGAGGTTGCGGACAAACTCGATGAGAGCACTAGAACGAATACCAATTATCGTACCACACACAAGAGATGATGTACAAACTGCTTACCGAACCGGACGACCAGTCATACCTGTCTCCTGGTATGGTGTCGCTCGTGTAGCCTTCAGAACCCAGCATGAGCAACGGACAACATCAATCGAGTATAATAGATGTACAAACCTCCATGGCACCAGCAATGTCGATGTGTGCCCACCTCAAAGCAGGCTCCTGGCCATCCTCGGCCTCAATGCCATGTGCGAACGGCTTGAGGAATAGTGCGGCGGTGCAGGAGCCTCCATCTCTTCCACCGGTCTGGAGGCATCAGTTACAGACGCAAGTCAATACAACACGATAAAGTAAGACTTACGTTTTGGAGGTCAGCGTTAGAACTATAGATTTGAGGTCCAAAGTCCTCATCTAGAGGCATGCGCCAAAAGCGGTCGTATTCGGTTTCGCCTGCAATGCGGAGCTGCTCCCAAAGGGCGTCAGACGTCTAAAAAGGCGTAAATGAAACACACACTTCCAGTCGAGACGATCAAGACTTACAGAGAAGACACCAGAGAAAATTTCTCCAAGAGCAACGTGCATGGCCCTGAAGAATGTTGATAAGTCATGATAAGGTTGGGCAGAAGAACGGATTACCCAGTCAACGTTGCGACGTCAATCAACGTATGAGGTTTGTATTCCGTCGAAGTGTAATAGATAGCATCTGGAAACAGATTAATGAGAGAGGAAAACAATAAACGTAGATTGTACCTGAGAGTACCAACCGTCCCTCAGCATCGGTATTGTCAACTTCCACCGTCTTTCCATTCATAGCATAGACACTGGAAACTGGATCAGCCGTTGATCTTGGTTGATGGGCAAGCGACAGACATGTCTCCAGGCTTCGTTGCACTCGGGCCCGGCATGTTCTCAGTGAGAGGTGTCACAACAACGAGGTTTACCCTGAGGTATTCGGATATGTTTCAGCTGTCATGCCGCGTAACAGACAGAACCACATACGGTAGTTGTAGTTGTGCTATGGCCAATGCTGCTGAAACGACAGTAGCGGCTCCACCTACGATCAGATGATTAGAGCACACATGCGTAACGTTACCACGCTGACGTACCCATGTCGCCTCTCATCAGCTTCATGCCCTGTACAGGAAGCATTCAGGCATGTCAGCAGACGACGGGAAAGTTACGTGGAAACTGACTGCTCCAGGTTTCAAACTAATCCCTCCGGAATCGAAAGTGATGCCTTTTCCGACAAACGCGAGAGGCTGGACATCTTTGGAAGAAGCACCGTTGTAATGACTACAAGTCTTTGTGTTCATTGTCCGAGAAATAAAGCAGAGGAGTTCGTCTTACATTTCCAAGATTTTAGCAGGTTCAGACGTTCCGTGTGTGACCGAGAGGAATGTATTCTTATTTCTGAGGTGTGAGTATGGATTCCGGATTCATATAGTACAAGATTAACCATATTTTTTTCCGCAGCCCAGACTATAGATTACAGGCCATCTGTCAGCATGTCTGATGACGGCATCACATGTGAATATCACCTTCATCGCGAACAATGATTTCCACATTCTTGATTCCAGCAAATTCAGCTTTGACGCGTTCAGTGAATTTCTACCCAAGGATTTTCATGCGCTAGAACCCAGATACCAAGTTCGGGACATACCGTGGGCGTCATGATGTTAGCAGGCAGTTCCATTAACTACAGAGATTCAGTCGTTCCGAACTGCAATGAATAAATTTAGGACCAACCGTGCGAGCCAAGTTCTGAGCTTTGCCGTATATAACACCACGTTCCCATTCCTTTGAAGTTTGGATAGGTGAGAACGTCAACTTCTCAGGAATGGGCTCCTTGAGATTGGGGTGGTACGGCGACATAGGTTTTGTCTTCAAAGAAAATTTGTAGAGGGCAAGATGAGCGGCGACAGCTAGATATGTCTGAGCATAAGTGTTGTAGTTGAATATAAATTCAAAATCACCGGCAGCATGCGGATCTAAAGAAGCGTCGACAGCGACATCCTTCAAACCATCAAGAGCCTTGAGCTGCTTCACCGCACTACCAACCGACTTTCGCAATAGCTCCCTCTTCGCGTCTGCCGATTTGCTTGCGAATTTTTCACCCAAAGACGAAATCGCAGTGACCTTGGTTGCCGGAGTGTTGTAGAATGTACGCACAGTACCGACCGCAGAAGGTTCCTCTCCTTGCGGAGTCTGGCCCCATAATTCACTGGTTTTGACACCGACGACGGCCTCAGTCGACTGGTGGTCAAAAGGAATTAAAATTGCTGAAGAAGACATTTGTCGAACACGAATCTGATAAAGTGATGGCGGTCTTGAACGAGCGGCACGAAGAATGAATGGCATATGTTTTTTCGGAGAACCCAAAAAAGTCAAACACTTTTCACGTCACGGTATCTGGTCCTCGAGGATCCGCTTAAGTCAGCCCGGAGCCGAGGGCGGATCAAAAAGAAATCAGCAGCGGTCCGTCCAATTGTCAGTTACAGTGATGGACCCATGCAGAATTTAGAATGGTATATGTGTGTGTGTATATACAGTGGCAAGACGGCACGAATTATATACAGAACAAGAGCGAGTCTCAATAAGACGGCACCATGTATCTAAATACACGGAGAGCGACTAATCTACACAAATGTCGAGATAGATCCAGAAAAGGCGTTGATGTGCAAGAATTAACCAGCCGGGTCGGTCGTCGTTAGTAGTACATCGATATAGAGAGGTAATTAGAGGATCAACGAGGTGTAGGTGCTCAGAGGGTAGTCGGACGGCCATGTGGCGCTTAGCGCACACAGCGCGACCGCGCAGGTGTCCAGAATTAGTGTCCTCAGTGGAACATGTCTGTAACCTGGCGGTGTCGTTCGGTACCAGTGTCAGAGAAAATAATATGAATGCTTACCACGGGCCTTGATTTTTGCAGGATCTAGCCTACCGAAGCCCACTTAATCGCGGAACTCCGGGCAGATAATGCCATGGCTAATCAAGAGCTGCTTAAGGGTCAAGGCCCTTGTTTTCCAGATCTCCCGCTCTCTTGTGAGCCGCTCAACTGTCTCCTCCAGCCGATGAACGTTCTCGAGCTTGCGTTTGCGACTACGACGGGCCGCGAGGGTGTTCTGTCGGCGCTTATATTCAATTTTCTCCTGGTCCGTCGCGTTTGACGCAGGAGGCTCCTCGGTCAGTTCGTCCAATTCCTCCTCAGACGCGGGAGAGTTGTTCCGCATCTTGTAGAAGAAGGCAGGAATCTCCTTCCTGGAGGTAGCAGAGGGTGTAACGTAGTTGCGGGGCTGAGTCGGTGCATCCATGGGGAGAAGGGATTCGGGACTTGTCTTGCGGATACTGCTCGTGCGTCGGCGAGGGCCAGCGTAAGGAGAAGTCATAGTAGGAGGGCTTGGGGCGGCGGGATAACCCGATGATTGGAAGACGTTAACCTCAGGATTTATAGTTGAATATCCGTAAGGCATGGCAGAGTATTCCGCTGGAAGGTGGTTCTGCATCGTGTTTGTTGTGGGAAGTTGATCGTCGGAAAGGCGGGAGCTTTTAAGTGCTCGAAGGTAGTTCGATGCAAGTTTTCGATAATGACGCACTGTGACCGATATGTATATATATTCTCGAGTCACTGCCATGCCTTTATGCTACCGATTGATGGCAGGGAGGCTAATGTGGCAGTGCATGATGGCTGTACAGTGTTTACGCTTTTCGTCTGTCCCCCCCTGTATGCTATACCGAGTCATTACATGCCGCGAATTGACACGTGTATCACCCTGGAGACATACCTGTCTAGACCTTTTTTCGATATAAGCCGGAAGTCTGCCCCGAGGAAGCAGTGTGTGACGGAACTCCTAAATTGGAATCAACGCCGCACAGCCACTCGAAAAGGTTATCCGCCGCGACCATTCTGTACTCAACTTGTTCGCTTCAAGCCTGAATTTTCTTGCCCAGGACCAAGGAGCACAGTAGATGACTTTGCTTGGGGCGCCTCTGCCTGCTTGGGCAGAGTGAAAAATATAGATACTGAGGAATGTTTTACGTCAAAAACTTGATCACAATTGGACTCCACGCCCCCAGGCGAGGAGGAGCCTGAAAAGCGTGTAAGAAGAGATTATGCGATATGAATGGAAGCAATTCGTATTCAGCGCATAAGCCATCCGCTCCGAGGTTCCGAACATGAGGCCGAATGTACGGAGCCTATGTAGACCAAGTATCGAAGGGTGAAGGACAAATCGAAGGAAGGAGCTAGACTCTTTATCTACATACCTAGTACAAGCAAAAAGGAAATATTGCTCAGTGGTTGTATGTGACTTAGCTGATCTGGACACTCCGACGGAATTGGTATCAATGACGGACTGTGGCTGCGGCAAGTAATCACACTGACGCTAGAATAGATCAATGCCCTCTTGTGCTTCATTCTATATATTGACCGTCAGATTATTAAGAAATCTGGACAACGACTATGCACCTTTTCTTATTTTTGGTGGACAAAACATACCACTCAATAGCAGTTCATACGGTAGTGTTTTCACAGTGTTACAGTCATACTTCAGAAGGAGTGACATAAATGAACATTTGGTCGTTTTACAGGTTTCCTTGGGAACAGGTCGGGGCGGCGGCAACAACAAGTCCGCTGGCTGTAAACAGTAGCAAGGAGATTTGAGCTTTTGTCAATCTCAAGGATGACGCCCACTGATTCGGATGTCGGTTGCCATCTGCCAGTCGGTCGAGATTTCGGTCGAGATTTTTTGTGAACTCAACAATGCCATCGTTGGGATATTGACTGTGCATCGGACCGTGCAACAAATACAGGTCGTTGCTCACAGCAGCAGAACAGTACAAGGGACCTACGCGACACCCAAGCGATATAGAAGAAGGCATCCATAAGTAGTAGTTGCGAGTCCTAAACTCAGTCGATCAACTCAAGGAACCTATGAAAAGTTGGCTACACCTATACTGATTGAAGAATGATCTGGGTCGCTCAAGACCTTATCGATTATCATTTGTGAGGCTTCTACAGTCCAAGCCTTCGAAGCTTCAACCTCATGGCAGTCTTTCAGTATGGTGCCCTTGTGAGTTGATGGGAGGCCGCGAACAATTTATCCGGGAGATTCCGGCTAACCCGAACAATTCCTCATCCTCGTTGTCTCAATCGACCTCAACACATGATACGTCCTTCAATGCTGTCCACCGTCCTCCGCGTTTCTGCACGCCCATCCATCGTTGCAAGGACTGCACGAGTAACCCCTTCGCTCGTTCGTCTATCCAGCGGGCACGCCCAAGAGTCCTACGAATCGTTCTCTGAGCGCTACGTCAAGTTCTTTGAAAATGCTGAGGATCTCTTCGAAGTCCAGCGTGGACTCAACAATTGCTTTGCTCACGATCTCGTTCCCTCTCCCTCCGTCATCGAAGCCGCGCTCAGGGCTTCCAGGCGCGTGGACGACTTCTCAACCGCGGTTCGGATCTTCGAGGGCATCAAGGAGAAGGTGGAGAACAAGCAGCAGTACCAGGCTTATCTTGACGAGCTCAGAGGCGTTCGAGAAGAGCTCGGTGTGTACCAACCTACTCGTTCCGTGTTTACTCATATAATTTTGACCTAGGGATCAACACCAAGGAGGAGCTCTACTCGTCGTAAAAAAGTTCACGCTCGTGTACAAGTGAGCACAAATCTCTTATCGAGAACTATCTCATGCTTATTGATTGCCATATAGCTTGTAATAGACGTCTAGAACTGGCAGGGTGAATGGAATGACGTGACGACATCAAGATTTCCTGCATGTCATGCATACGTATTCAAGTCGCTCGAATCACATTTTTTTAGCATTGAAGTCGTGATTTTATATCTCTCTTGAGATCTTTGACACAAGAAGGCCGTCTTCAACTCAAGCGCGAACCTGGGAGACTTCCCTTTTTGCTTTTCGGATAGCTTGAGGTGTTATTGATACTATTCCGCAAACATAAATGGTCACTGCACTGGGCAGAGATAAATATTTTTGGGAATAGAATCTGACTCCTTCACACGCCGCCATCATAGCTCGACAATTCAGTGCTCGGCTAGCCACCTTCTCTTGTTGGTTCGCCTTTCTAATTCTACAGTTTCTCATCGCAGAGCTGCGGGTCTCGAGAGCGAGAAAGCCCTCGCCACGCCCGCAACTCGTTACCACAATTCGTCCGACCGTGTATGCTTATTTTTCAATTCTAAATCTTGAACATGGAGTTCATGACAAAACATGTTAACACCGTAACACCGTAATATCATTGTCAAAGTCAGTTTCTCTAATCAATCAAAGTACTCATCGTGGCGCAAATGCATTCTACACGTCTAGCTCTTACGTTTTGATCGGTGCACAGCACCGTGGCACCATTATTCGCGAGGTCAAGGACTCCGATCAATACCTCGCCCGAGTTCGCAGATTACTCGGAGCACTGCTTTCGCAAGGCACGGTTTGTTTGCTTTGCTTGTACATGTTGAATTCTGCCGTCTAAACCATGCTGTGCAAGCAATGACATTAACGGAGATTCGGGGAATTGATCCTAATCGCTCCCGGTTGGCCTCCCCATCGATCAGAGACCTACTATGGTATGCTCACGTTCGGGGCCTGAGACTCGGCTACGTTCGACTCGACGGAAACACGGAAGTTATACTACTAAGTAAAAACAGAAGAAGTCAAAAGCTTTGAGCTTCAATCAAAAAGGAACCGCCATTGCATAATAAAGTTTACCGCCACACTGATATTGCAAGCAAAGCCTACACGGCCTAGCTCCGCGCCGTTTTTCGGTCCAGGTTTTTCGATCGATTCTTCAAGCACTCCTGTAAGCTTGTCACCAGCTTGTTGTCTCTTTATTGCATACCTGGGCCTTGGTGTTATGCAGGGGTGATGTCACCAGCTTTCGAGCTCTTTTGAGTCCGCAACAATGGCCGATCCTAGTAGCCGGACGATGTATATATGCGAACCGAGGAAGAGAGTGTATGTTCAAGTATCCCTCTCCACATGTGTAAGTTTAATGATTCCGAGGCTTCTTCGCTTCCGTCGAAGATCAGGGCTTCGACTCATTTCTGATGAATCTCGGCACACTGTTGGGAACAAAAAGAGGGACCGAAAGCCATGACGAAATTCCTGGAGAGGTATGGAGTGTTCACAAAGATGGGAGCAAAGCACTGAAGAAAAGAACTGCCTGCCGTAGACGACGAAGAAAATGACGAGGACGAAGAAAGCTGGTGGAGGAGGATGGAAAGAGTAGACGAGGTGCCACATGGACTAGCGGAGGAGGACAGAGAAGAGGAGGAATCAAGGTGGAGTGCAAGGGAGGAATAAGGGAGGGACGGGGAAGGAGGCATGAAGCAAGATGAGAACAAACAAATAGCGAGACTGGGGAAAGGCAGGCAAGGTACACACCGACGGTAGTCAAGACAACCCATGTACACGACGCATTAGCAAGACATAGGACATGAACTTCAACCCATTCACTAACCCCCCAAGAAATCACCCCATTTACCTACGCCCCCTCGGAATTTGTTGTTACACAAATGATTGCCCCCAACCTCATAATTCACATTTGTGCAACAGGAGTGTCAGTCTACCTTGCATGCAAGACCAGCAGTCTACCACAAAAACCCTCATGATTTTGTCTTGATTACTGCACAAATGCATGATTCAGTCCATCTCAATGCCTTTCGCCCAGAGAAACATGTCAAACAGATATTGAAGTGGAGAGCATGATCTTGGAAGGATAAGCCAACGAGATTGATTATCAAAAAGAGGCAGCAGCAATGGCAAATCAAAGGGGGCAAGGGCATGGTCTCAGAGGATCAGGGTTGATCATGAAGATCAGCATGGGCATGTGCTTGAATAATTCTTCTATTACAGTCTCCAGATGCAGTACTGGATCTTGTATTATATAGAACATACTTTTCTGAACAGCTATAGGTGCTACACGGGTTCACATGTTCCATAAATGGGAAGAGGTCCATTAGATCATTGAGCAGGGCCATCAATACTTCGAGGTCTTCATCTGTGCGGACGTTATTTGTGCTGCGTACAGCAGTAGTGGTTTACTTTATCACGTTACGTGACATAGGTTCATAGGGTAGGGTTCATAGGTTCATAAGGTGCATGGGTTTATGGTTTCACAGATAGTTAGAGCTGCTAAACTGTGACGTATGATCCATGTATACAAATTCATGCGGTGCTACAGTGCTTAAAAATGATTGCACCAATGATTATGAAAGGGACTTCACAATAGTCCACATAAGTCGATAACAACTGGCAAGAACATATGTATGAACACATGCTTTCAATGGTACTGTAAGTAACTTGCAATGCAGGGAAACAGAGGCAGTGCTTCGGAATGTATTAGTGTATTTGTGTTTACAGAAATAAATTCCTTGCATCCAGGAAGATATTTTCTTGAGAGTACGAAAGAGACGTCGGTGGTCATTTGAGAGCTCAAATAGAGGTTGAAGAATTCCAGGACTCTAATTCTAAAGCTATTATTAGCACGTCAGCGCGAGTACAAATAACAGTAGCGCAACATCAGACTTTGAAGTCTTTCCGCCACACACCATCCTTGTCCTTCTTCTTTACAGTAAAACACGCAATACCCATGTAGTTCGTGATGTCACTGATGACCAGCGCACAGAACCGAGTGTAAAGGAACAACGAAAGCGCAAGAGTCACCCAGATGAAGATTGTTGCACTTTTCAAAGTCGCTTGGATAATGGGCCCCCTGATCAGGTTCGATAATTAGGATGACGAACTTTGGGGTGAGAGTGAAGACAACGGACCGTCCAATGATCCTGGGAAGATTCGCATCCAAAGCTCCAATAATACTCCATATCCATATCCAATCCCAACGGGGGAACGGTGTACTTGTGACGTGAGCCAAAATCATCCTCCCCACCTGATGCGCGAACTGCAAACCCCACGCACAGAGGAATGGCACAAAGTTGGGTGAGTCGATGATGGCGGACCTGTTGTAGCTCGGCTGTGCGAGCCACAATATTTGGATTCCGGCTGCGATGACGAAGGGAAGGAGTAGTAGGAGAGGCTGGACTGTGGGGTTTCCGGAGGCTTGCCTGGCGCGACGCACATTTGCATAGCTGGGGACGTGTTAATGGGCAGAAAAGACGAGAGGGTATTGTATAGACCTAGAAATGATGTTGAACGCCAGCCCAAAGGCTCCGAACACCATGAATGATTCGTTGAGAGGAAGATTAGGCAATTTCGAGATAAAGGGTATATGTTCGATTTGGGTAACGGTAAGGATTTTTTGATCCCAGAGGGAAGGCCCTGAAGGCGCGTTAATTGTAGAGGGAGAGCAAGCAAAAAACTCTCTTGCCATAGATTCCGGAAAGAACATAGATGGAAATAATCATGAGGATACCCTCGATTGGCCCAGAAAATACTCCTAGGTATAATTGACCTTAGGACTTGAGTCATACCGAGCTTCTGATACCAATAGACAGATAACCTACCGGTGTGGTACTCCTCCCAGGTAGTGAGATAGAAATTGGCAAGAGTTGCAATTTGGGACGCAACGGTCCACCAAGACCGGCCAAGGTTCAGCGCTTGGGAAGCAAGGAGGACTTCAAGCTGTTTGAACTTAAATTCAACTAGGTTGTAATGAGATAGGTTATGGCTTACAGTAGTGTTCATGGCATCACAGCCTAGAGAAGCAAACTGATTCAGCAAAAGAAGAGATAAATCACGAAGTACAACACACCATGATCGAACATCTCCCCTAGTGGTCCAGCCATACCCGTCCGTCGCGCTTGTTTGCTACACACGTTTGAATGAGCTACAGATGGAACTGAGAATTATCCGTCTAAACACACCCGTCAATAGCATCAAGACTTTGGTATGCAAACAATCCAAGTGCCCATCTGTCCTCAAATCTCAATACCATATGATGTTGACAAATAAATAACCACGTTACGTGAAATATATCCAATTCGGAGGCCCTGTCGCCCCGCCTTTTTCCGTGAGGTATAATGGGTCGTAATAGATCATCGTAAAGAAGTTGATAATCACGATCGTAAGTCCTGTAAGTGTAATCTGCCCAATAAAATGTATCATAAGCCATGGTCGACCATTCAGACATCCCAGCAAAAGTGAAAGCGCGTACGCTATTAGGTGCGATGTTTAATGGGAAGAGCGTGACAAGCCATGTCCAATACGGATTCAATACATATCGTGATATGATAGATCTATTTGTCACAAGTTCATTCATAAGAAAACGTAGATGAATGAACCAGCCAGAAATTCGCTTACTTATCAACGCCTTTGTAGACGTATCTTTTCAGGTTTTCTAGGGCGTGTTGGGGAATGTAGCCCATCATCAGGCAGTGGGCAAAGCCGGTCTAGCTGTACAGCTGTGGGAGGCTAGTAGAATTAAAAAAAATGACTCGAACGCACCAGCAGAACTGAACTCGAGTTCAAGTTTCATCCGAAAAATCAAAAATATCACGTGATTTGGTATGATCATTAGGGAGGCCTATCGACACTGGCAAATTCGACATTATGTAGGGATAACGAGCCAGAATTTGTCTTGGGTACGGTTGCCCTCCAGGGTCAGGTCAACTTTTGGTTGAAGAGCTGTCAAAGCCCATCGCGACGAGTTGATGGGTCCTTAGGTTCAGTAACAAGTCACAGATAGCAGTTAATATACACCATTAGATCATGTATTTCCAAGCTGGGAACGTGAGTATATATATTCTATCAATGAAAAAACTATGACAGATAATCTAGGGACTCTCTGACATTGTATGTGATCAATGAGAAAACTATGAGAGATAATCTAGGGACTCTCTAACATCGTATGTAATTAATGAGAAAACTATGACAGATAATCTAGGGACTCTCTGACATCGTATGTGCTACCTCGTCATCCAAGATGGATGTGACAGCCATTCGGCGGTCGGGGCGGGAAATTATGTCCTCATGAGGAACAGGCCGGGACTCCTTAGCTGTGCGGGGCATTTGGTTGGGGCGGGAAGTTGTGTTCTCACAAGGAACAGGCTGGGACTCCTTGGTTGTGTGGGCTGTGCTGGTAGTGCAGGATTCTTGAGTTGGGTATGATGATTCTACTGTTAGGTTGCATAATTCTAGTTGGTTGCATATTCAATTGTCTTTGCAGACTTCATAGTGTTGTTGGATTATTTTTGCGAATGACTTTGACCCTTGGTCCCAATAGGAGTTGGGTTTCAAGGTGTTCCTGTTATTGAGTATGATATCCAAGTCTATGAGATAGATATGCATTAATTCAGAAACTTGTAAGACTGACATGTGAGCCTGCAGGTCAAACAGACACATCACTCCTTTTCTATCCTAGGGTACCTTTGTTCCAGATAGTGAGCTGATGATGAAAGACTTTAGAACAAAACATATACCTTGTAAATCATGGAATAACAAATAATCCTGAGAGTACATGACCAAAAAATGGACAAATGCATGGATTGTGTAGATGATTACAATGAGTCCTCAGTCACATGATACAATGTTGTTTGACTGATATTACTTGTAGACAATTACAATGAGTCTACAGGAGTGGTCATAAGCAAAGAATAAGTAAGTACATAAAGATTGTGCTCACCCTCAGTCACACAATACAATGTTGTTTGACTGAGGGTGGCTATCTGTTTACCCAAAAATAAGTAGCTGAAAATAATTAAGGTTTTAGCAAAGATTAGTAAACATTGATTGAGGTAGCCACCTGGGCCAGGAGAGAAGAATAAATGAGAGGTGACCAAAAGAGGTAAGACATATCATGTAATACAAGATATGATGCATGGTCACACAAGTCATTGCTCAACACTCCCCCTGATGCATGTGACCATTGTGGCTCTTCAGACCAATTCGACCAACTAGGTAATTGTGGGTAGCTCATGGTAATGGTTTAGTGCAGATGTTAGCCAGGTTTTCTGAGGAGGGTGTATGGTTTACTTCTATGTAGCCTTCTTGTATCTGCTCACAGATGTAGTGATGCCAAATATCCATGTGTTTTGTATGTGCATGCCCCTTGGTGGACTGCACTAGCACTATGGATGAGGTGTTGTCAACATTCAGTTTCACCAGAAGGGGTTGCTCTAGATTGATTTCTGTGAGGAAGTTATGCATCCAGAGTGCTTGTTGAGAGCTGCATGTTATAGCCATATATTCAGCTTCTGTGGTAGACAAAGCAACTGTCTGTTGGTGCTTCAAGCTCCATGACACTGGCCTGCCAGCCATCATGAAGATGGATCCTGATGTCAAGTGCCTGGTATCCAGATCTCCTCCATAATTAGCATCTACATACCCTTCTGGCTTAGTCAACCCTCCCAAGTCCCTTGAGTATACAATCCAGTAGTCTAGGGTGCCTTTAATATATGTGAGTATGTGCAAGAGAAATTTCCAGTGTGCTGGTACTGGGTTTGATTGGAAGTGTGTGAGTAAGGTTATGGCAAATGACAAGTCAGGTCACATTGCTGCTTGAGCCCACATGAGGGCCCCCAGTAGCTGGCAGTATGATTTGTCTAGCATGAGTATGTGCTCAGCTTCATTCTTGGGGGACATGTCACTGGTGAGTACTGTTCCTGAGGGTAGTGGGGTGTAACAAGGGTTGCAATCAGCCATGCCAAAACATTCAAGAACTTGAATAAGATACACCTTCTAGGAGGGTGAGATAGCTCAAATGTGGGGGTCATGGTGTATGGCCATTCCAAGGATAAAGGAAGGCTTGTGCCCTTGCTAACTCTCCCTTGGCCAGCTGTGCTCCCTTTTTCATTGATGATAGTCCAAATGTATCATCATTGAAGGTGTTGGTGATTGTCATCTCATTGCCAATCTGTCATGATCTGATGCACAGATCTGCTCTCAATCTTGAGTATCCTAGATCTGAGTATGTGCCATCCAGGGTCCAATACCAATTGAAACCACCTTGCATTAACCCATATAAGTTTTTCTGGAGTCTGGCCAGCTCATCCTCCCCTCCAGGAAAGCCTGGGGGTAGATGCATATATACCTTGTGTTTTGGTATACTGTTGAAGTAAGCCAATATGAAATCAACTTGTCATATTTCTAATCCCTCCTGAGCTGCCACTGCCACAGACATCCTGAGACTTTTGAGTTGCACCACCACTGTGTAGGTTTCATCAAAATCCTCCCCTGCAACCTGAGAAAACCCCTTTGCCACCAAACATGCCTTTTTCTAATGATTTGCCCCTCAGCATTGTATTTATTAGTGTAGACCCACCTGCACTCCATGATGTTCTTATTTTGTGGTACCTCCACCTTGTCAACTAGTTCAAACATGCCATGTCCCTTCATCACCTTCAACTTGTCATCCATTGCTGGCTGCCACAGATTGGGTCTTTTGTATGTCTTAGGCACATGGGTTTTGTTTTCATCCTTGGGTGTAACAAGGGTTGACAAGTAGCCATAGGGTCTCTCTGCACTCAATGCCATCAGGGTATCACCAGATGCCCAATTCTCACCATCACTTTGAGCTGCCTGTTCATATTGAACAGTTTCCCTTGCTGCAATCAATAGCTGGAGTTGGCCTTGTCAGGCACATTGACCTACACAAGGATACAACTGGGGGGTTAGTCAGTACTGCCAGTTGGGTGTAGGTGCATTGACCCTGTCAGGGTCAGGTTGCTGAGCATCCTCTGGGTGCAGCAGCCCACTCTCAGGTCTGACTTTAGGTGCAATGGGTTGGTGTGTGGGTAAGATGCCTGGTGCTGATGTCAATTGTGGTACTGTCTCAGCAGCTAGGCATGCTGGGGTTGTGGCATTGTTGTTGTCCTGGTTGAGTATGGTAAGTGGTCAGTGCCCAACTCCCTCTTTGAAGATTACATCTCATGATGTAACTATCAATCTTGACCCTTGATCATACAAATGATAGCCACTGTTTGAGTATCCAACTAAACATGTTTTCACAGATCTGGGGTCCAATTTTGACTTGATCAGCTCTTCTGGCACTTTGGCCCATGCTAAGCAGCCCTAAGGCCTGAGGTGGTCCATGCATTGCCATTTGCCAGTCCAGGTTTTATTAGGAATAGTGTCAGGGTGGCATGAAGATAAAATTAAACTTCTGGTATAAATCTGAGCCACCACTGGCTCAGCCCACAGTTCCTTAGATAAGCCACTCTCAGCAAGTATGCAATGTATGCCCTCAAGGATTGTTCAATTAGCATGCTCAGCCACTCCATTCTGTGCATGTGCATAGGATATAGTGACTTTTAGCAAGATACCATGCATGCCAAGGTACATGAACCACAGCTTGTTTACCCATTCCCAACCTGCATTGACCCTGACTTCTAGAAGTTTTTGACCTGTCTGACATTCAGACTCCTTATGGTAAGTGGTGAAGGCTATAAGGGTAGTCAATGCATCTTTTCTCATCAAGAAATATGCCACTAGATGCAATGACCCCCCATCTATGGCAAGCATCATGTAGGTTGCTCCTCTTAATGAGGTTGTGCTCAATGGCCCCCATATGTCTATATGTACTCAGTTGTTTGGGGTGCCCTCAGGTTTGATGATTGCATCATATGGAAAGGCCACATGTTGCTCATACACACAGTCCTCATATATGCCATGCATGGTTAAGTTTCCTTTTACTTTGAATCTGTTCACTAAAGTTTTGGTGAGAATGTTCTTAATGGTTTTCATGCTTGCATGGCCAAACCTGTAGTGCCAAACACCAAGACTGGTCAGTTTAACTTGTGATTTGGCAATCATTATGGTGGGTGAGTCAGCCTTTCCAAGTGTCCTAATGAGGTACATTTCCCTAGTGCCTTTTCCACACAGTACTTACCTCCCACTTGGGTTTTGGAAGCAAACTAGGCCTCTGCCAAATACAATGTTAAATCTGGCCTGATCAAACTTGTTGATCAAAATCAGGTTCAAGGTGAGATCAGGGGTGTGAAGGGCATTCTTAAACACCAGTACTGATGATCCATGAATTGTTTTGCAGGTTCTTTTCACTGTCTCACAGCCAACTACTCAGAATCTTGCACTTTTCAGTGCTGCATGCCCTTCAATAGGGTTTTGGAGTTCTTTGTAGTCTGTAAATGCATCTTTGTTGATGAAGAAGTGGTCAGTCACCCCTGAGTCAATATATGTTGGGGTGTCTGTTGTGGATAGGTATGCACCAGTCCATTTTATCACCTGGAGTTTGTCATTCTTGATTTTCAATAATTAGAGGGTGGCTGACAATGCATAGGTGACATGTGCTTGTGTGGGAGGTTGATTGGTGGCTGAGGATGTGACATTTGCTGCTGGTAGAGTGGCAGGGGCAGGTGTCTTGCTTAATGGGGTTCTTGAGTTTTTCCCCTTGTTTCTGAAGTTCAGGGAAAACTAGCCCTCCTTTCCTCCACCCTTCCAGTAGCAATTTTCAATTATATGGCCAGTTTAACAACAGTTGGGGTTAACACATACTAATTTTGGTTTAAACTGAGTCTGTAGTGTAGTTGCCAAGATACCAGCCTTTTGCTTCTGTAGCATCAGTTGATCCTAGTGAATGGTAAGCACTGCTATTATGTCCTTTGTCACTGTCATCACATATACTCCAGCTACAACTGCATTCCATGATTCTAGGAGTGAGGCAGTTGGCATTGTACAAAATGTTGTGTCATCTATTTTTGCACCTTTTTCTATCACTGACCTCCACTTTTCCCTGAGGTCTTCAACATGTTTAAGGAAGTCAATGCCATCAGTGAACTTAGTAGCATGCAGTCTCTCTTTGGTGTTCATGGCAGCAATTTCCAAGAAGACTCCATAATTCTCTTTGAGTACCATCCAAGCTTTGGCTGCTGAGCCATCTATTTTGATCCCCAATTTAACAGGGTTTTTAGTGTTGTAGATTCTTAAGCTTAGTGTCCAGGCATTCCTTTCTTTTCACTCTTCTGGAGATGGGTTTCTCAATGACCATTTAGTGGATTTTGTATCGCCTTCTTTAGTGTCTGATGTAGTGAGGGGCTTTTTGATTGTGCCTTCTAGATATCTGTGAGCACCTCATGCCCTTACAACAATTAAGACTCAATTTTTAAATGTGGCATAGTTGGTACCATCAAAGTGGAATTCTTTGGAGAAGTTTGATGAGTTAGGTGAATGAATGGATGTCATTGTTTTACTGGTGGGGGTCTAGTGGACATAGTAGAAAGTAATATGTATTTTGAGTCAAATTTTCAGAGCAGTGGCTCAATGAAGTGTAAGTGCAATAAATGGGGCCTATAACCTGTAGACAATTACAATGAGTCCTCAGTCACACAATACAATGTTGTTTGACTGATATTACCTGTAGATGATTACAATGAGTCTACAGGAGTGGTTGTAAGTAAAGAATAAGTAAATATGTAAAAATTATGCTCACTCTCAGTCACACAATACAATGTTGTTCAACTGAGGGTGGCTATTTATTTATCTAAAAATAAGTAGCTGAAAATAATCAAGGTTTTAGCAAAGATTAGTAAACATCAATTGAGGTAGCCACCTGGGCTAAGAGAGAAGAATAAATGAGAGGTGATCAAAAGAGGTAAAATATATCATATAATACAAAATATGATGCATGGTCATGCAAGTCATTGCTCAACAGATTGCCTTTGTTATATTATCTAGCACCTCATCAAATTGTTATTACCAGTGTATTTGCAAACTTTTGGGTCTACAGAACTACAAAAAAGTAATAGTGATGCAATAAAATCTTGGAACAGAACAGGGGTACTGTTGGAGGTCAGCAATGGTTGAAGGATTCTCAGTAGTTGAAGTAGAATTCTGAGCATTGTAATAGTAGTATTGAGTCTTAGTAGTTGAAGTAGAATTCTGAGCATTGTAATAGTAATAAATTAGTATTCAGTCAATAAGGCCACAGTTCTTCTTCAATCCTTGAATTTTGTCATGTTTGTCAAATTTTCCCTTGAACCAATGGCACAAGGCTAATAATTCAAACTCCCCAGTCAAGTTTTTTTTCATCTCATCATGCATAGTTTGCTCATCAAAATTTTGAATTAGGACAAATTCCCTACCATCAAATTGAGCCTAGTATAGATCATAAGATGTCAACAAGTTGAAGATATAACTGGACTACAAAATAAAATATTTACATAGATGGCATGTTTAGTAGCTCTAAAGCCAATATAGCAAGTTTGGCAACATGACTTATTCTGCTTTAAAGCAGTCTCATCATCAATCCAATTGGTGGCAATCTCAATTATTTTCTCTTCTTCAGAAGGGACCAGAACAACCTCTCCATCATTAAAACTATTTTTTTTTTTTTCTTTTTTCTTTTCTTTTAGAAATGTTAAAAATATGGTCCAAACATTTTAAATTTTATATTTTAAAGTAGAAAGATTGTTTCTGTTTAATTTTTGGAGTTAAAATGTTTTGTATAATTAAAGAAACTATTTTTTTATTATTTGAATCATAAAAAAGGCTTCTATAATGATTAAAGCAAGGTAATGTTAATGTAGCAAAACTTACTGGTAAATGTGTACATCTGCATAGGTGGGTTTTGAGTCCATCTTGAAGCTGGTAGAGGAGGTGGTGGCATAGCAGAATTTTGGGGTTTGAATGCACTTTTGAGCACAACCTTTGGAGAAGCTGCCAGTATATTCTTGTTGGACTCATCCCCTGTGATGCCAAGAGAACAAGAAATTAAGCTTTTCTTAGAATTTAGTGTGGGTACCAATGAGGTAGTGTTAGCTTACCCATGCTTGAGGCTCTTTTTTCTTGTTGTGCTATAAAGAAAGCCTGGAAATATTGTTGAATTTTGCAATATGGATTTATGCATTAACATTTTACTCTGGAGATCAGGTAAAAGTCATGCCTTGCTGTATAGTTAGAAAGAGATTCAAAATCAATAATTTTAATGTCAATTATGATGATGGAAGCCTTGATATTTGATTTGATTGTAAATTTTTGTTTTTGGAACTTTTCCAACATTTCATAGAGAGGCTTGGTGTAGTCAAAATGACTGAGCAAAGAATAGTCATTGTTAGCACTATTGCCATCAGCTAAAAGCTGGATGTTACTCCTAAATATGGGCTGAATAATATTAGTGAATTTATTTTATTTCTGGTGTACATATATCACTTATATCATATAAGCTCATCAGCTTCAGCATTGGCCTTGTGGTAATCATTCCTCATCTGTTCAAGTGGTTCATTTGAGGCATGCTTTTGTTTACCTCATTTTGTCAAAAGTTTAACAAATATAAACACTAGGCTGTAAAGAGACTGATTTTTAAACCATCTCACCTTTGCCTAGCTTAGTCCAACAGGATTAGTACCTCTATCTAGCTGACCTTTGGACTGCCTGACTTTTTACTTCCTCACTGTCTTGGCTCTCAAGCCTAATGGGTATGTCATGCTTGGCACATGGCATATTTTTGTCAATCATTGATCCTTCTATTATTGAGCCCAATTAGTCAATAGTTTGTAATCAGCAGCTCTAGCTTAGTAGTCATAGGTACTTAGTTATCAAGTAGCTTTGTAGTATAAAAGCAGACCTGGAGATAAAATATTCTCAGTCTAGATAATAGCATTGCTTCTGGATTTATTCACTAATATGACTGAGCTCAGCTAGTGCAGCCCTTTGCCTTCTGCCTCACCCTCTGCCTTTGCCTCTCATTAGATGCTTGCCTCTTGCTTGCCATACTCTTAGCTAGCTGGCTCACTGCTTGCTTCTTAATATAAGTGTTAGGTCCATGAGTGGTGGACTTGGTTAAGACTATCCATAGCCAATATTTTCTTACACAGGCCAAACTTATGAAACAATTTTGTGTTAATATTTCTAACTAGCTTGGACTTTTTATCATATCTTCACAAAACACCAATGATAGTGATACCTTTTCTTTTCTCACAGAGTTTGGCTTCAGCTTTTTTCTGCTGCCATTCAAGAGTGATTTGATGAGTCCTAGAAAGGTTATTGAATCTATTGCTGAAGCTAGTTGTCTGTACTGTCTGAAGTGGGCTGGCATAAAGTTAGTATCAGATGCTTATGCACAATGAGTCCCAGCATAACAAAGTATAGCTGAGGCCAAGTTCAAATTAGTGGTGTTGTGTACTTTATCATTGCTAGAGTTTGATAGCAATGCAGCAGAACTGTCATCTTGGACAAGCAAATTTACTACACTAGAAAGAATAAATATTTCACATGGAACATGAAGTTGGTTTTTTGCTATTGACTAATAGTTAGCAACTAGCAATGCCCTTATGTTTAGTGAAGACTTATGATAGTGATTGATGCAACTGTTGCAAATTCCAACAGCAATTGCACCATATTGTAAACTACATTCAGCACATTGAGGCTTGTTTTAAGATAGAGAAGTGAATTGAAGGCCTCAACATGTATGACTATTGAATTTACTTACATTGATGGCATGTAGCTTAGGTACAGAAAAACCAGGTTTATGAGCATGATAACAAGAGCAAATTTCACTGTTTAAGTGTGAAAAGACAAATGTGCAGATTTTGCAGGCAACCATTGTTGTGAAGAGCTTGAACACTAAATTTACTTGCATGCTTAGCAGCTTAAATATGATGATATTGCATATAAATAGTAAATCAACAGAAGACATGAGCTCAAAGTCTAGATTGTAAGAACTGGAAAACCAACTTACACAAGGAGAGACACATGGAAGTACAAGTGGGTAGAGGTCTCTGAAGACAGGCCAGACATTTTCAAATGTCAGATCCTGAACTCAAAGTGTTTCATACACTGCTTCAGCATGTTTTGCAAACTCCAGAGTCTGAAATGCAAGAATTTGATCACTACCCATCTCCTTTTTGATTTTGTGAATGATGTTGAAATCCACTGGAAGAAGACAGTTCTTTTCACCTCATTTTTCTGAAAATTTCAATGCTGTATTGCAAGACATACCAAATGGACCAGGCTTGTTAGAGTCTTTGCATGACCTTGAATCCATTCCTTTCTTTCATAAATTGCTTAAGGGTTTTTTGTATAAGTTTAGTCCAAAGCCATTGACACAGCTCTCTAAAAAGAATGATGATTGACAAACCAAGAATTTTCTATTATGTGCTAAGACCACAACTTACTGCTGATTTTTATTATTCTCATTATACTATCCTTCAATGCTTTCTCAATCAAACACATCAACTGTGTTCTTTGCTCAACTGAGTTGAAGATGTCTCCAAGACCACTTCACAACAATATTGTGAACACTTCAAAGGTAGATATAAGCAGGAAGTTTATTTAATTCTATGTTAGAATGGAAGATCTTACTATGTAGTACAAAGATAATTATCATGTGCCACATTTTGATGATTCTAAATAGGACTGACTGCAAGGCATTCTGAAGACTGTAAAGAAGAGTGGTCTCAGAGCTACAATCAGTACAGAGTTGGACAGGGATTCTTAGGCAAGAAAAGTCATCAGCCTATAAGGTAATATGATAAAAAAGTGACACCTATCACTATATTCCTCAAACACAGTAGAGAAAGATATACCCAATAATCACATTATGGCAGTTGCTTGGAGCAATGTCAGTAAAAAGCTACAGCCTAATTGCTTCATACACAAAGCCATAGATAGGAAAACCAATCTTGTAGAGCTTGTTATGTCCATCACATGATCAATGGTCATGAATACCTAATGAGATCTTGGAATGTTGGACAATTTTCTGTGCTGAGGAATTTCACTTTACAAAGCCTTCAATGCCATGCATCTTCATGGTCTTGTGTACAAAATTATGAGTTAGATGTTCACTTGTGCAAGATGCAATGCAATGGTAGATAACACAAGGTCCAGAATGACTAGCTGGGCCAAGATTGAGTTGTTTCAGAACAAGTTGTTCTGCTACCTGTTGTGTCTTGTTCTTGACATTTGTTCTCCCTTCCACAAAAGCATTGCAAATCTGAGCATGCTTTACAGAACTGGCACTGAATATAGTCAAATGTTAACTGAATGTAGCCAGCATCTTGAAGTTGGTGGATTATAATTTATCTAAAATGTATTACATAATTATGTGCAAGGTGTCAAGCAATTTCTTCATTGGAATTCATGAGTTGTTCATGGTACCCTTTCAGAGCAGCATAAAGTTGTGGATCATCTTTCTTAACTAGATGCAATTGTGAGAGAAATGTAAAGGCATACAAGTTGAGAATCTGACCTTTCACACCATGTTGATTCTTGTCTGTAGGGTTATGATTTTGTAAGCTGGACATGGCTGAAGATTGATGATGTACTTGTCCACTTTGCTGAGTTTTTAAATGTCTCACACTGAGAAGTTGAGCATAAGTACCCAGAATCCAATAAGAATAAATTTTAGCCATGCATTAGTAAACACATTCAAATCACCTTGCCATATTCCATTGAATGAAAACACCTATTAACCCCAAGGAGAGGGAGGGCATACTCAAAATTGATTCAGAGCTTTTCAGATTCTGAGTTATGTTGAGAAAGTTTCATTGGATGCTCAAACACTAAGAACTGACCTCAAAATGCATTGAAAGGACTTGAAATACATTGAATACATGCTGAAGTAATCCAACTGCAAACTCAAGGTACAAGCTGCATCTAGACATTACAAAGAAGAATATGAAGTCTCATTAGTCTTGCATGAAAAGGCATGTCCATTCATTCTATAAGTAGTGAGACTATAAACTTACTTTGTTCCAGCATGCATTGAATTTTAAAAGTTTACACATTACAAAAACATATACATGCTCAGACAGTGATCAAATTTGCCTGGGGCTCATCCAAGCTCTACATATATTAGGTGGTACTAATCACAGTGTGGTGACATTTAGTGTAACAGGATGACAAAACCCCCAGTCACCTCTTAGAATGGATGATTTGCCCATCTAGGAATGCTTCTTCCAGCCAAAAATTGACCTGATCCTGGAGGGCAACCATACTTAAGAAAAGTGGAATTAAAACAGGATTATCATTATTTTATTAGCTATTCAAAATCCAGTGTAAATGTATCTTAGTAGCTCCTAAGTCACCAAATAGTGTTGTATGAGCCAGGTCCAGCTGAGCCTAGCCAGGCCAGAGAAGATGGCCTAACAATTGGCTTCTATCCCTGTGAACCAGTGGCCTGAGCTGTAGCTTTTAGTCATTAAACAGGTGTGTTATTTAAATGGGCATGATTTGATGTGGCAACCCTTTGATGTTCACAACCTCCAATAAAACTTCAATCTATGTCTTACAGGTGACAGCATGGCCATGTACTGTTAACTAAATTGAGAACTGCATTTCCTCTACAGACATTCTCTATGCTTTGGATTTCATGTAAAAAATGTGTATTCTTTTCTCCCTTGGCTCTTACAACCCATTATCCAGACATGAAAATGCCCATTGTTATTGAAGGATGACATTGTTGAGGCACTGCAATGTTTAAAAAATGTGCTATACAACATGATTTGCTCTTCAGAAAACCTAGGCCTTTTTCTCTCCTTGATATTGAGCTTAAGAACAGCAAGAACAATGAAAATTATAGGGGTCATGGGGTGGAGGAGGAAGAGGGTTGGGATGATTTGTTTTCTGATGCTGAAGATGTAGAGAATTTTGATGTAGATATTAACTTCAATGAGAATATATGATATTCATCTACTATTCTTAGTTATAAAATATGTTTTGTACTGCTGAAAGCCATGGCCTGGGCCAAGCCAAGCTGGAGTCAAACCACTATTGAGGGCTTAGGTTTGGCTCAGTCTTGATGTGAGTTGGTGCTGCCTCAAGCCAGGCTAAAGCCAGGGCTTTTGGGCCAAGCCAGATTAGAATGACACTACCAAAGTTTTGTGCATCATGATTATAAAATTTGGGGCTAGCTGCCTTCCACATATACTACCTTTGCTGCCAAATAATATGTTTGAGCAGTGACACCTTATATTTTACAAGTCAAGTGAAGATGGAAATATCACACTTGTTCTTAGGCTGCTACAACCAATGTACTAATGCACTTACATGCTCTCTCATTCCCTGACAACTCTCAAATTAATGAAAAGCAAGTGAACTCACTTTATTGCAGATCAGGAGCTAATTTTGTATATTTTTAAAATTTGTGTGACAAGTAAGTTATTGTGAAGTAGAAGGGTCAGGAAGTGCAGTACTAGTAGTGCCCAAGCATTGCCACCCTATTCACAATTTGCTGAATTTAGTTTCATCAATTCCTCATGCATAATCTTAATAGAACTTATAACTTCAAGTTTAAGATTGGTTCCTGCTACCTTCTTGCTACTCATAGATAGTTTCTACAGTATATCATTCAAGAGGTTCTCAATTTGTTCTTTAGTCACTTCTTAAGAGTTTGTGGCATGGTAAACCTGAACAGAAGGAAAGAGAAGTGACAGTAGAATATGTAATAGATTTTGTGGAGATCCAGTCCTCCAACAGTTCTTATAGAAAGTCAAAAAAGCAGGCTTTACACACAAAAGTAGAAAAAGTGCTAGAGGTGAGTACATGTCATACTCAGCATTTAAACTGGCAAAGTACACACAGCCCATATATATGTATCATAGCAGACCTTGACATAGGGAATGAAAATAGTGGCCAAAGTAAGCAGCATTGGTTTAGGGTTAATGTCCCCATTTTTCTCCAAATTACCTTTGAATTTGGGTTTCTGACTTGCTCCCACAAAAAGGAAGATAGTAGGTAATAAAACAAGCCAAATGACAGATCCAGCTAATAAGATGCCATTTCCAAGGATGTCCACACAGTATTCACAGCATTCAGACATGAAAGGGAATTCTCCCAATTCAGAGTCTAAGTTTCACCAGCAGCTGAATAGATTGTATCATAGAGGATAGAAAGGAATGAGTTGAGGTCCACATCCAATCTTTTTTTAATTCAGGTGTCTGTAAAGGCAACCTCTGGAGGCTGTGGCTAAGTCACATGACTGGCAGAGGGAAATTCAAAGTATATTCAGAGTCTATGAGGAGTTGTAGAGGTCTAGCTACTCACTTGACAGAGGGAGATCCAAAGAGAACAGTCTAAGGATTCTGTCAGGGGACCTGTCCAAGTCAGACCCCATTCTTGTTTTCCTTGTTCTGAGCTGGCCTCACATCCCCACTCTTCCATCTTTTGGTGACAAGTACTTTCAAACCAGGGCTATCCAATGATGCTACTTTGAAGTAACTATGCCCCAGAAGGCTGGATATCAAGGCCAATTAAGATGAACTTCCACTTTTAAGATTAGACTCCAGACTTAGTGTTAGGTAATGTTTTTATTAGAAGCTCTAGAGTCAATTTTCCAGACACTGGCATTGGGAATTCTCAGACTTGTTCTCTTTGAATTGCCCTCTGCCAGATAAGCAGTTAGACCTCTAGAACTTTTCATAGACATTGAATATACTTTGGGTCTCCCTTCACCAGTTGTGTGACTGAGCCACAGCCTCCAGAGGTCACCTTTATAGCAAAACACAAGTCTCTCATTTTGGTCTGGAAGCCCCCTTTTAGCTGCTAGAGTTTGCTTTTGCTCCTAGGAGTCTCTTCTCTACTGTTGTGTCTCCAACCCCAGCCTGACTAGCCTCAATAACTACTCTAACACTGCCAGTAGACCCCCTGGATGCTTCCAGCCCTCAGGATGATGCCTGGCCCATTTGCTAGCTCTGAAGACTCAAATGCATTCTACTCTGTTCAAACTCTATAATATGATCACACCTGACAATGTATGAGTAAGTGTCCTCAGCACAATATATAATTGACTGCAGTGTACCTGGCAACATATAAGTAAGTGTCTGTGTACATATCAGTTAGTCAATAGCTAGATGTGTGTGTAGTATGGACTTATCTTCAGCACAATATATAATTGACTGAGGGTTTATGTATAGTAGGATGGTATATATAATATTTGTAACAATGCAAAAGTATGGGCAAAAGTATGGCAATAGAGTTAATAGGAAGACATTGGAGAAGGTGATGTAAGGGACACACATCACATTGAGGTTAAGGTTGATGGTGGCCACAAGGGTGCCAGCATACTCAAGCTTCTCTCACCCTCCACACCAATAAACTTATTGGTTTATGCCAATCCACAGAGACTATTGTCCACTCTCTTCAAACCCTCTTTGAATACCTTCTTCTCTCTTTTTCAATGTCTCAGGCAGTCCCTACACTCCCTGCCATGTTGCCACCAGCTTGCTTCAGCACTATGGCAATGGTGCACTCCAAAATACCCTGTCCTGCTCTCCTTAATGCTTACAATGGAGACCACAAGACTAGAAAGTAGTTTCTTCAGTCCTGTGTCTTTTATATCCAGCTGAGCAGCAAAATATTTGCCTCTGATGCTTTAAAGATTGGATGGGTCCTTTCTTATATGAAGCTAGGTTGTGCTTCAATATATGTGCTGCAAGTTTTTCTAAGAAATGGAGGAGTAGGGAGCTTTGCAAGTTGGGATGAATTTGAATGTGATTTTTGAGCTGAGGTCTTCCCTCTTGATCCTGCCAAGACTGCTGTGTCTTCCCTTTATGATTGTGACCAGTATGGTCAAGGAAAGAGGTCCCTGGATGAGTCCATCAACTCCTTTTGAGCCCTGGTCAAGTAGGCTGCCTTTTCTGATGACCTGCAACTTTGTTTCACTTTTTGAGAGGGACTCCACCCCTCTCTCATGAACTGAATTGATAGCATGGCAGCAAGACAGACAATAAACATATTGAGACTTAGTACAAGGTAGCTCAAGAACAGTGACAGCTCATTTCATCACACTCAGCCCTCTTCCATTTGCTTCCATTCTGGGTTCACTACCAGACTAGGATTTCTGCCTCAAGCTCCACCTTTCCTGCCCTCTCTGTTTGCCCTGCTCCCATGCACACTCCTGCTCCTTCACCTCCTCATTCTTGGCCTGCAGGCATCCTCATGAATGTGGACATTTCTTACCAACATTCTTCTACTCCTCTGCTTTGTTGGAGATATGGAAAGGCAGGCCACTTTGCTCATTACTGCCCTCATGAGATGGAAGTCTGCTACTTCTCCCCAGCAGAGCAGGAGAAATTACTAATCTACCTCCTTGCTGCTAAGAATGCCTCTAGAGCCCCTTCTTCTTATGCTCCCCCAATAGGACTACTCAGATGAAGACAGTGAAGATGCTAGTGCCCCTCCCCTTGAGTTGGAAGAGGATTTTTAGGAAAGCAATGAATAAACTGTACACCTCCATTGTCTAGTGCTAATTGTTTTGCTGCCCTGTCCATAGAATCTAATATAACCCCCATTGTACCTGATTTTATGACCAAAACTGTAAGCATCCTCTTTGATGTACAACATTGCTCAGTCAAAGCCTTGACTGGGGAAGTTCCCTCTCAACCACACTAGAAAATCCCTGCCTGAGAATGTTGCCTCCCTTGTTGTTACATTATTGCCTCCACTCCCTCTATCAACTCCTTAAGATTGGAGGTGGAGGTGGAGACAACAGACATCCAACAGACTTACAGCATGATTGCCCTACTTGACAGTGAGGCAACTGGCCTCTTCCTGAATGCAGAATATGTGAAAAACACCATCTCATCACTTGACTACTCATATATACAACATTGATGGTACCCCCAATGAAGCTGGCTCCATTTGCTCCATGGTGGACCAAGTCCTCCACTATCAGACTCACTCAAAGCATACAGTTTTTGCTGTCACTGGTTTGGGGAAACAGGATATGATCTTGCAGTTCACTTGGCTTCAAGAGCATAACTCTGAGATTGACCAGGCAAAGAGAATGGTGAAGATGAGCTGTTGCCCTTGTTGTTGCACCACTTGTGCAAGAGAGGCTAGAGAGAAATGTCAAGCAAAGATTCATGAGTGCACTGCCATATGTTTGTAGGGCACCTCCCTTATTTTGATCCTGCCTTCTAGATCCTCCTCCACCCCTTTGGCATTCCCTCATAGAGAGGGCCTTCTATGAGTATGTCATAGGATCTGGATGTGAACTCCAGGAGAAGGAAGGAGGCATAGGGAAATTTGTCAATTGCTCTAAACTCTAAGTCCCCAGATGAGACCATTGAAGTAGGTGATAGGATCTATGCTACAACACTCTGCCTACTTCCAACCATAACAGAGATTAGGGCCAGTCAGACCACTTTTCAAAGGCTAGCTGAGGCATTTGCAGCAAATTCTCAGCCCAAGCCCTTTTGTAGCACTGTTCCTCATCATCTTCAGGATTTTGAGGATGTATTCTTCAAGGCATCTTTTGACTCACTTCCTGAGTGCAAGCAATGAAACCATGCAATTGAACTGATACCTGGAGCAGAACCTTCCAGCTGTAAAGTCTATTCACTTGCACAATGTGAGCAGGATGAGCTGGATGCATTCCTGTAGGAGAACCTCAGCTCTGGCTGAATACAACTCCCTAAGTCCTCAATGGCTTCCCCAGTCTTCTTTATCAAGAAGAAGGGTAGGTCTCTTTGTCTGGTTCAAGACTATTGAGTCTTGAATGTGATAACAGTGAAGAATTGTTATCCCCTCCCACTCATCTCCAAACTTGTCAATAACCTCAGAGGTGCATGTTACTTCACCAAGTTGGATGTCTATTAGGGCTACAACAATGTGCATATCAAAGAAGAAGATGAGTGGAAAGCTGCATTCTGAACTAAGTGTGGACTTTTTGAGCCTCTGGTAATGTTCTTTGGCCTCACCAATAGCCCTGCCACTTTCCAGATAATGATGAATGACATTTTCCATGATCTGATTGCAGAAGGCATTGTGTGTGTCTATCTAGATGATATCCTCATCTACACAAAGACTGTAAATGAACATTGCCAGATCATGCACATTGTCTTGGAGTGTCTCCACCAACACCAGCTCTACCTGAAACCTGAAAAGTGCAAATTTGAGCAGACCAAGGTTGAATACCTAGGCCTGATCATTTCACATGGTATGGTGGAGATAGACCCAGTCAAGGTGGCAGGTGTAGCAGAATGGCCAGAGCCAAAGAACAAGAAGGAAGTCCAGGCATTTCTGGGCTTTGTTGACTTCTACCAGAGGTTTATTCAGGACTTTTCTCATCATGCTTGCTCTCTTTTCAACCTCACTAGTAAGGACATAGCATGACAATATGAGTCCTCACAGCAAGCTGCTTTTGACACCCTCAAGCAAGCTGTTACCTCTAAACCAGTCCTCCTATTCCTAGACAATGACTCTCCTTTTTGTGTTGGAGCTGATAGCTCTGACTTTGCCATGGGAGCCATCCTGTCCCAACAATCAAAGGAGGATGGTGTATACAAGCCTGGGGGTCATGTCTATCTGGACAGTTCAGATATAAAGACAATGTGACCATCACAGAAGCTGTCCCATTGCCACCAGGGGCCATTCAAGGTGGAAAGACAGGTAGGGCCATTAACCTATCAGCTGAAGCTTCCTACAAGTCCATATCAACTGCACTCAGTTTTCAATACCATCAAGCTATTCCCAGCCCCAGAGGACCCTATTCCAGGCCACTGTTACCACTAGTGCTAGTCAATGATGAGGAAAAGTATGAAGTAGAGGAAGTACCAGACAGTGGAGTGTTTTGTGGGAAGTTACAGTTCAAAATAAAGTGAAAAGGATATGGCATTGAGGAGGTCTCTTGGGAACTGCAGGCAAATGTACATGCACCAGCTCTGATCTAGGACTTCTATTGCAGACACCCCAATTCCCCAAAGGCCATTTGAGGCATCTACTCCATCTCTGCAGCAGACTAAGCAATCCAAAGCACTCTAGAGGGGGAGTGATGTCAGATGACCTGTCCAAGTTGGACCCCATTCTTGTTTCCCTTGTTCTAAGCCAGCTTCACATCCCCACTCTTCCATCTTTTGGTGACAAGTACTTTCAAACCAGGGCTATCCAATGGTACTACTTTAGAGTGGCTATGTCCCAGGAGGCTAGAAATCAAGGCCAATTAAGATGAACTTTCACTTTTAGGATTGGACTCCAGATTTAGTGTTAGGTAGTGTTTTTATTAGAACCTCTAGAGTCAATTTTCCAAACACTGGCATTGGGGATCCTCAAACTTGTTCTCTTTAAATCATCCTCTGCCAGATGAGTAGGTAGACCTCTAGAACTTCTCATAGACATTGAATATACTTTAGATCTCCCTTTGCCAGTTGTGTGACTGAGCCACAGCCTCCAGAGGTTGCCCTTACAGACTAGTGATAGCAAAAGCAGCATGTTTGGAATGGTCCTGGTAATAGAGCACCAGATCCACCACTGAGCAAATAGAGCCAGCTTTGTTGGGTGTACTGTCAATGTTGTATATGGAAGTTAGATGAGAGAGGGGGCAGGTAGTGAGGCAGTGTTGTTGTACATATTCTGTGTTAAGGAAGAGGCCTGTTGCTCCACTATCAAGTGGTTTACTGGGTGTCTGTTGTCCCAATTTTGACCTGTATTTTCAAGAAGTTGGTGGAGAGGGTGGACACAACAATGTAGTGGCAGGGGAGACAACATTTCCATGCAGGGGTCTGAGGGCATGGGCCAGGAGGTGTATTCCCAGCTGAGGCTCTAGTTGAGAAGGGAGTTTGTGTCACAATCTGTCCACAGAATCCCAGACCTCATTCCAATTCCTAAATCCCATGCTAACTAACCCTAACAGCCCTGGAGCATGTTTCAACTCTCCACAAGCCTCTATAATCAACCCCCATCCCCAGCACCTGCCATAGCAGACTCCAATGCTTCTCCAGCAGACTCTGACACTTCTTTGGCAAACCCTGGCATTTCACCTAGTAAGCCCCATCACTTCCCTGACCTCTACCAAATACCTGGGCAGTCCCAAGACTTCTTTCAGCCCTTGGCTGACATTGTGCATTACATATCCACATCAAAGCATCACCATGCCCTGCCTATAAGTCTCAGGACATTCTTTGCACCTGGACAGTAATAACTGACACTCATGTGGCCCTGATGAGCTTCATTCTGTAGATCTGCAACTCTGGAAAGAGTTTCCATTAGTACTTAAGCCATAGAGTAGTATCAGTTACAGTAGTCTTGATATTACCTACAATTGTGTCCCATGCTTATGTCTCTTCACTTTTTTCCAATTCTATCTTGTTTTGTTCTTGTCTCAGTCTTTTGGCTTAACTCTCAGTCTCTCAGTTCAACTCTCAGCCTCCTAATTTATTCTCTAAGTCTCCCAGTTTATCCCCATGTCTCCTGGTTTATCCTCATGTTTTCCAGTTCTTCCAATTCTCATCTACTCCATTACCTTCTTGGAACCCATTCCAAACCCTCCTTGAGGTCCAATCATTTGAACACTTGATCATTCCTCAATCCTGGTCCCACTCCCTTCAGTTGCATGACTCCCTGTCAACTCTGCTTCTTTAATAGCTGCCCTCAGAACTCTGTCCCTTGTGCTCCAGTGCCTGTTATTGACACACACAATTCCTTAGACATCTCTGGAGCTCTCTGGACTTCTTCTGTCCAGTTCCCCAGCTCCATCTTGCTACTTTCTGACTCTTGGAGTTCCCCTGAAGTACTTGTAGGTGCACATAGTTGTTGTGTCTGCCTAGTAAGGACTTGCCCAGTGGATCTGAGCCCCCATGGTCAGCAGAACCTGACAGTTCATATGGCTGGGGGAATGCTTATCATTTCATGCATAGTATCAAGGGCAGCAATAGATATATTAGATTCTATGAACAGGGGGGCAAAACAATTAGCACTAGACAATGGGAGCATACAGGTCATCCATTGCCCTTTTAAAAATCCTCCTCCAACTCAACAGGTGCAACCTCTAACTCACTGGCAGTCTCATGGAGCAGCTATGTGTGCATCTGGGAAAGGGGCTCCTGCTGTGTCCTGGGTGACCAGGAATTGGACTAGCAACTCCTCCTGCTCAGCAGAAGAGAGATAGCATATTTCCAACCCTTGAAGGCAGTAACAGGCAAAGTGGCCAGTCTTTCCACAATGTCTGCAGGGTAGGGGGAGGGAGGAATGCTGGCAAGAAGCATCCACATCCATAGGGACACTTGCTGGCAGGGGTTGGGGAATTGCAGGAAGGGGAGCCTGCAGAGGGGCAGCATGTACAAAAGGATGAGCAAAGGGACATGGAGAGGTGGAGCTTGGGGAATGAGTCTTGCTTTAACACCAGGAGCAAGATGGAGGCAAGTGGACAAAGGCTGGGCATGATGGAGAGCTTGCTTCAATTCCATAAGCTGCCACTGTTCTTGAGCCACCTTGTACCAAGTCTCAATATGTTTGTCATCAGGCCATTGCTTGACCATGCTGTTGATTTGATCCATGAGGGAAGGGTGGAGTCCTTCTCAAAAGGTGAGACAAAGCTGCAAACTATAGGGGTAGGCAGCCTGCTCAACTAAGGCTCAGAAAGAGTCAATGTACTCATCTAGGGACCTCTTCCCTTGACCATACTGGTCACAATTACAAAGGGAGAGGGCAGCAGTCTTGGCTGGGTCAAGAGGGAAGAACATGGTCTGAAATTTACATTTGAACTCATCCCAACTTGCAAAACTCCCTGCTCCTCCATTCCTCCAGAATACCTGCAGCACATAGGTTGAGGTGCAGCTTGTCTTCAGATAGGAAGGACCCTACCAATCTTCAAGGCATCAGAGGCAAATGTTTTGCTGCTCAGCTGAATATAGGTGATTACAGGACTGAAGGAACTACTCTTCTGTCTTGTGGTCTCCGTCACAAGTGTCAGGGGGAGGAACCATCACTTTTCAAAGCATTAAACATACCTCCTGCACCAATCTTTGCCTGCAAGCTTCAAGGTATGATTATGGCTGAGATCAGTGCTCAGAGAATGTATATAGTGCTATAGCTGGAAACAAGACGTATGACAGAGTACTCTGATCCTAGTGCTGAATGTGCTGTTGCACAACCACACTCAGTTCTGGTTGCATATTAGAGGGGGAAAGAAGTTGACATGATGGTCAGATAAGATGATGGACCGCCTTCCAAGACTTCCATCCAAGACCATCCACAGGCAGTCAAATTTCATCAAAATTGTGGCCAAACGGACTAAATAATGATTGATTATCAAACAATTCAATGAAATGAAGAGCAAGGTGTACAGCGTTGGGTGTGTTGTTCATTGCAAGAAACAAGGACTCCGACTAGCCATGTTTAGTAAGTATTGTTCATCTCACACACGTTGCTAAGGCTGCGGTTTACGTTGAAAACCATCAGTAGTTATACAATGAATGACGCGCAGAGGAACTAAGCCCATATCCAATTGAACAACCTCTTCAACTCAGTCCAATGTCCATTTATTTCTAACAAGCTCGCCCACTTAATTGTATCATTAGGATTATTTTTACGAAGAATTCCGTACAAGGTCTAATTCTAAACGAGCAATGTGGGATACGAGATACAAGTCTTTCTAGAGTATCTGCCAGGTGCCAAAAAGGGGGAAATAGGAATAAAAAAAGTCCAAGAATAATTTCGATGTCCTACCAGTATTCTATCCATGAACGTGCCAGCGTCAACCTGTTTCCGTTTAAATATGATGCATGTGTGGGTATATTGTGGCTGGAGACATCACAGCCGTATGAAGAGGCTGAGAGATCCTAGGAGTGCACCAGCACAAGCGAGGAGCACGCTAGACCATGCGCCTCGTGGGAGCGTGGGGAGGTCACTGTTATTGAAGGGGACATAAGCTGATTTAGCAGGGGAGGGGCCGCTGTCAAATGTTCCGCCAGTTCCTCCGCCAGTCAAGTTGCCACCGTTTGGCTGACCGTTCAGACCATGTCAGAATTCGAGAACGGAAAAGATAGAGGGACACGTACCCCAATTGGTCGCGTGTCATCAGCGAACGTGCAGGTCGTCGAGGTGCAAATGCAGTTTCCGACAATAGGGTCCCAGAAGGGCGTGGAGCAGTTAGATGGGACTGGGAGACAGCTAAATGAAATATATTTCGACGCTCAAGAAGGGACATACGACGGTAGCGAGGTTTTCCACCATCGGGCACTTGCTGTTCAGGGTTAGGATTGCTGGGTGTAGGCTCCTGCTTGGGGCAACCGTACTGAAGAATCATGAATGATCAATCAATACTATACTAGAAGAATCAACACATACACATGTGTAGAAGGGGAAATCGTCGAACTGGCAGTGCGACAAGAGGCCGTCCTGGTTTTGAGGCATACCATTGCAGATCTTCTGAGACGCGTCAACTTGTGGGGTGGAGCACTTGAGGGCGCTGACAGTATTGAGCTGCGAAATCGGGACGGGGTTTCGCACCCATGCGAGGAGTTGCTCATTTGAGACAATCCATACTTTAGTTAATTCCAAAGACGTTAGCTTTCTGAAATGAACACAAGAAGCGAGATATAACGCATACCGTTTTGCTGCTCTTGAGCCCAGTCCAAAAACGCGTTGATCATATCAATCATTTTGGGATCGGGACTAACTCCAGGATAAGTTTTCTATAAAGATAGCTCAGATGAATCGTAGATGGGCGATAACCAGTGCCTTACCGAGAGATGGATGGGATGGGTGTAAAGACCGATAGGTTGGCGGTTGTTATTGTAGTGATCAGTAAATGTGGATTTCATATACTCGAGCGTCGCCGTGTTATTGACCCTCTTGCTACCATCCGCAGCGTCCCTAAAACATACCAAAAAAACTTGACACTGTCCTAACTATGCCTCGACGTGTCGTGACTTACAACCACGGGTCCATCAGATGTGGGCCATCTACGCCGCGTGAATCAAAGAACGCGTACATCGGAATCTCCCATAGGCCAGGGAGCTTCGGCTCGCCTTTACATGTGTCCGTGTTGGTCAAGCAGTTATTAGCCATACCGAAATCGAGAGTGTACGGCCAATACGCGTCCGTGTTAGGATCGGTCACAGGGATGGAGGCAGCGGAACTAGAGTCGTACGTGAAAGAGGCCGCGGCGAGGTTCTTGAGGGTCTGGGCATTGTAGCTGAGGAAAGGAGCACGGAAACCTGTAATGGACGAGAGGGGGATGCCAGCAAGGGCGTTCAGGGCAATGAGGTTACCATTAATCTCAGCCGTTGACGGCGTGCCGACATGTGTCATGCTAGATGTCAAGAAAACACGTAAGTTATGAAATCTAGTAGCAGAAAAAGGCGATATCTTACGTGTGGTCCGCAATTTCGTTGCCCGCCACATACCAATCTGTGACAGAACAAAAGTTATTGTGAGGTATTCCGCAGAGCAGGGTAGATATTCATCCGCACCAGTGACGAGAGTATAGTTTGTGTAGTTCAATGACGTAAAGTATGTCATTTTAGGTGTGCAACCGTTGGGATTCTTGCGATGAGCTAGAAATTGATTGACCGAGTCGAGAGTGTATGATTGAACGGCATCATCGGCGGTGAAGACAATAAATTGGGGCGTGTCGGACTACACGAAAATAAATCACATATTGTTATAGGGATTCAAGTGGGCTCAAGAAAGTACGAATAACTCACAGGCTTTATATCACCGGGCGGGTTGGTGCTAGCGCAGTTGCAGTCCGGCAATTTGCACTTTGAGGGATCGCAAGAGTATCCGGCAGCTTGAGGGCTGCTCGTCGCGCCAGAGATCGAACCATCCTGCGCAGAAGCAAACAGCGGGCCCAGAGCAAAGAGGGCGAGGGGAAGAAAGGCTACTGTTAGACGCATCCTTGGCACGCGTTTCGCGTTTTATTCGTCGATTAAATATGAAAGAAAGAAACGGCGATAGAAACGCCCAGCTGCAAGTGCTTATAAAGAGAGAGACAAGCGATTAATGGTGGACGATGAGAAAAGACCGGGAGAAGTGAAATCAAGGGGATAAATAGGAAGAAATTTGATAACCTCTGCAACTACATGGGGAACCACGCCGATGGGGCCGAGTTTTCCATCATTCGGCATTAGTCAGCAAGGCTTTGTTTTGCCGTTTAGATGTCCTCCTGATCGTGCTGTGTGCGCCTGCCGTATCGTAGTGGCGGCCGCTAAGTCTGCTTTGTGGGTGGAAGAGGTATAGAAGGTGAAATTCTGAACGATGACGTCGTCGAGACGGAAGCAACCCTTGCGAGAGATCGATTCTTTTGCCACGCGAGTCGTTTTGAATGCTTGGCAGGGAGGAAATGTCATTTGTCTGACATTCTGCTTCGCGGCTAGTCCTCGACATCACCCTTGATGATAATCAGATGGGTAGTCGACTTGATCGTAGTACATAAATACATCATGTCTTCTTGAGTACTGACAGACTGAGGTCATGTGAACGTGAGATGTGCATCTGATCTAAACAAGAAAATTCATAAAATAACTTCATCGCCAGAGGGTATACATTTTCTTCAGCTGACGCGCATACTGTACCAAAGAACAGAAAATTATAAGTCAGACCGAGACAGATTCTCAAGGACTCAACGATGTGTAATGGCATAATCGCACTTTCTTTGTCCTTCATTACATGGAAACAACTCCCAGAGGTTCTTCATTGTCTTCAGCTGATGTGCAAAGTAAAACAAGACGGATCCCTCAGAATACAGGAATGCCAAAATATGGAACACCATAGTTTCAGTTTCTTTGTCCTTCACTACATACGTTGGGACATAGTAATCGAAACTACCAAAATGGATCCCCGGGCTGGATTGAGAAGCAGCTCAAGTAGGTAGAAATGCATGTAAGGAAATCACCAGATGCCAGCATGTGCAATAGATTATCTGAGGAAAAGCATACTGAAAAATCTCATATCTTTCGAAGCAGGAGTTGACAGAATTTGTTAATTCAGGACAAATTTCGAAAATTTGGTCAACGGGGACAGCCATTCCAAAGCAATGATAGGATGAGGGTAGCCAACGACAGAATACTATCCAAGGCCAGTAAAACGACATTCAAGAGAACTGGGTGGCGGTGGATTATTTGTCAATATTATGCAAGACCCTCCGACCAGCTGTACAGTACCACTCAGCCACCGCTTCCCAATTGCGGCACCCCTAACCCGAAGTTTCCGCCGGCCTTCCACAAAATCGCTCACAATGTCCTCAGATCTCCAGTGGCTCCTCCTCCGCGTTCGTCTCGTCCTTCCGTTCGGGTTGTTGGATTAGAAAGGCTGATTTTGATATTTTTCATGGAATTTGTAGAACAACAACTCGTTCATCGTGAAGCGAGTTGTCGAGGGACCGGTGTTCTCCAAGGAGCCTGTACGTGTCCTTGCTCATCTTAATTTTACCGAAGGATTCACCTTGTTGCATTGCGAGCAGGGTAACCTCCGCAATCTCCACTCCTACAAATTCTCTGGTCTCGCCAACGCAAAGGTGCAGACACTGGATTATGCCAAAATAATACTACATGAAAGACTTATCTATATGGTGCATAGACCCTTGACATCACCGACTCACCCTCTGGCATCCAAATCACCACCCGCAAGACCAAAGCCGTCGCTGGCGCTGTCAAGGCCGCCTCCGCTAAATCCTCCATCCGTCCCCGCTCAGGATCGCGCCGTGCACAGGGTATCGTTGCCCAGTACGCCAGGCGCGGATACCGCCCTGACCTCCGCACCGTGAGTGTCATTGTTTCTCGTTCATTTGTTGCTTGGGCGCTCTTGCCATTATTATTTGATTTTTCGATTTATGGTTCTGGTTTTTCCGGATCGGACGCACTCTATAGTAGAACCTGTCTGAACAAATTCATGAAGGGATGGGTGTGGATAACGTTTGCAAGATCGATGGACTCGTTGAGGAAGATCAAGCCTCAACGGGTACTGCACCATGTCGCTATCGGGCCCCGTTCGATGCTCGTCGCGGTGTACCGACTCTTTGGTGCTAACATACTTTTCTTATTTTTTTCCTTTTTCCCTGGTTACAAAATCTGAAGACATGATGCTGACACGTCTCTTGAACGCTTAGGCTGCCCTTGCCCGCGTCTCCGCTCTCGTTGCCGCCCAAAAAGAGCCCAAGCCGACACGACCGAAGAAGATCAGGGGCAAGAAGGCCAAGGCTGTCGAAGCTTCCCTCGAGTAAACGTCTTCCTGCGTCTGTATCTCATCGCACACCACCTCACACGTGTATGCTCCGATATGCCGACTCGTGTATACATGACCCCCTCCATGAGACCATCTGTTTCTGTGTGAGTTTTTGAGTAATACTGGTAAAGAACTACGGTCTTGTTTTCTTTTTTTTCCCTCCTGCTTCTTTTGCTCGTGAGGATAAAACGCATTCTGTTAGAACCCACCTGAACTGCTGAAAAGCGAATGACAGGATGGGCGTAGAAATGTTTGCAAGAATGACCACCCCGCTGGGGCCGATCAAACTCCAGCGGGTACCGTGCCATGTCGCTATCGGACCTCGTTCGTTGCTCACCGCGGTGGATCCGACTCTTTGGCACTGACACTCGTCATTTCTGACATCTTTATTTCGCTTTCGCAGAATAGATGTATTTATGATTTCCGGTGCATGAAATACACGTTGTTTTCATCCATTCGAGTTACCAGTCAACGAGGTGTTATACATAATGCGGGTGATAGTACATGTTTCATATGACGGATTTTACGTGCGACCCTTGGTGGGCTAATACAAATACACCTGTCTTTAGATTCTTCTCAAATCGCTCGCCCCCGAAATGGTTCCAACTCCGGAAAACATTGCCAACCCCCTTCAGATTGCCAATGACCTCCCAGCGGGCTGAGCAATTCTCCCCGCCGCGCCAAAGCCCTTGTTCCCACCCACCAAATCCTTGCTCGGCCTCGTCGCCTCATTCTTACGCTGTGCAAGGTCACGCAAATGCTTCTCATGCTCATGATTCTGATGCCTCTTTTCCTTTTTCGGAGGCTCGTCTTCGTGGTGAGGCGGAGGAGGCGCATGTGTCTGGTCGTCTGTGCCTGTGGTTGTGTGCACAGGACGCGGGTAGTCTGTGGGAGGACTGGGCGAGGCAGTAGTTGTCTCGCTGCATCCTGGACATTAAATATCCTCGGTTTGGATACCGTAAGACTCACGTCGGAACTGCGTGCTTGGGACGGGAGGAGACGGAAAGACGCCGACCTCCTACTTTCACTTTACAAATGTCTATTCAAAGCCCACGTATTCGTGGTTATTCAGATTTACTTACTTGCAGGAGGGTGGGTAGCAGAAAGACTAGCTGTTGCCATTGTGGACTCGAGTCCTTGTGATGGTGCAGGT
>JAGGAV010015616.1:0-42666 GCA_017657295.1 Termitomyces sp. DKA64 | reverse complement strand
ACCCTGGAATAGGGTCTGCTGGGGCCAGAGTCAGTTTGACAATGTTAAAGACTGGATGGAGCTGGTGCATTCCCATGGGGAGCCAGAGTCAATAGGCTAGGGGCCCTACCTGCCATTCTACTATGATGAGGTTGCAGGTCCTTCTGGGGAAGCCTGGAGATCCCTGGAGAAGCATCAGAGTTTGCTAGAGTGGGCACTAAGGGTGCTGGAGGATCATAGGGGTCTCTAGGAAGAGGGACTATGTTCTGGGGCTTGCTGGGCTCAGTTGAGCAAGGTCCAGATGTGAGGTGAGGGTCTGGGGGTGGGTCATGACACCAACACCTGGGCCAAGCCCAAGCCCCCAATAGCAGCTTAGCTTCAGCTTGGCTTGGCCTAAGCCCCAGCTTTTGGCCGACAAAATATGTTTTCTTGTACAATGTAGACTTACTACAATGTAGGGTACAAATATCATATCTTGTCTGCTAATCTAAATCAAGGTCAATGGCCATATCAAAACTATCTTTATCTTTGTTATTGGAAAGCAACTCATCCCAACTCTCCTCCCTAGATTGACTGTCTTCCTCATCATTCTTGAGCTTCCCAACTCAGCCTCATAAATGGACAAAGGGTCAGATTCCCTGAAGAGGATATTGTATTGTATAGCCCACTTCAAACATTGTAGTGCTTCTACAATAATCATCTTTCAATTAGTTCTGTTGCTTAGTCATAGTCAAGCCACCTTGTGAAAAGTATGCTTGCTCAAATCTGATGATGTTATTATAGAGAGATAGTCATGAGCAAGCACTCCTCAAGCAGGGTGAAATCAAGGAGAGTTGAACTGGAGAGATATAAGACTTCAAACCATGAGAAACAACTAATGACTTGTACCCCACCACTCAATTGTTGTCAAACCATGTAGTACTTTTTCCTCTGAGTCTATATACTTATCAAAGTACCATAATAAAGGCTGGTCTAGATTCTCTGTAACACTGGAGCTATCTTTCCATGGAGAGCTAGCATTGTCAAACACATCTCCATCATTCTCATCATCACTGAGCTCACACAACAGAATGTTCAGCCCCTTGGCTTTGGATTTTGAAAGTTTGGTTTCTATTAGGTCTTCAAAATGGAGAAAATGCTTTTAAAACTTTGTAGTGTAAATGTTCTGGATCTCAAGGTGAATAGAATGACTTATTACTTCTTGACACATCTCAAAACATCGACCCAGAAGTTCTTTGACTAATGCTTCTTGAAATACAGCATCTTCTCTCTTGGATCAAGGACTGAGAGCATTGTGAGCTATCAAGAGAGTGGAATATGCACTCATAGCTATGGATATATGCAAGTGTGTTTGTAGTCTTCTCATAGTAGTCATCAATTTTCTGATATGCAGCCTGCAATGCTGAGGAAAACAGAAGATACTTGGCTTGATTTGCACAAGATGATCATGCTCTATGCAGAGCCTCAAGCACAGGAATACTCAAATGAAGATCTAAAACTGGGTCAGACAAAAAAGCTTGTTAAGCTTTGTCAGCATGCTGTTATAACTTGTTAGTCAAGGTAGGCTATGAAATATCAGAGTACATACAGAGAGGTCTGTAAATGAGTGTAACCCATTTCTATTCCTCTTTATCAAGTTTGAGTGCACATATCTGGTCATGCTTTGAAATGCCAGCCTCCTCCCAACATAGTTCATCAATGAAAGTGTTAATATGCTTGGATTTGCAACATCAGCCTTGATTTATATAGTTCTTCAGATTTCCTTATTCCTGGTAGACATCAATATGGTAGTACATAGTAGTGGATTTGAGGCAAATCTGAGGTGGATTTGAGGGTGGATTTGAGATTGGATTTAGTCCAGAACTGACCCCAAGTCAGCATGAAAACTGCCTTCAACTTTGCTCAGGACAGTAAAATCTGTTTCTGCCAGCTCAGTGATCAACTGGAGCTTGAATCTTTGATGTGACCAAGCAATCAGATGATGGCCACATCTCAAAATCCCTTGCTCACAGAAGTGAGCCACTGAGGAAGGGAGCAGAGTATTGAAGTGATTGTTCTTGAGCTTTCATTTGAGATAGGTAAAATTTAGAGACATGCCTGTTATAGGAGGCATAGAAATGTGCATAAGCATACTATATAGGCAAAATATCAACAACACAATAACACAATCACACAATTTTTGTTTGACAACAATAAAGATGCTGACTGAGACCTGAGTATCAAATGGCTGCTAACATACTACATTGGGCCTTTCTTGTCAACTTAATTGCAGAGACTGAGGTAGCTCTTTATGACATGATAGACTCAGAATCAGACTCAAACTTGGACTTGGACTTGGACTCTGGTTTCATCCTTGAAATGCCTCTACATCTTCTGATTCCAGTGGTTCTGAAATGGATTTTGCCTTATCACTGCTTTCCAGCAATGTTTTTTTTTGAAATCACTTGTCAACTTATATTCACAATGATACCTCAATCAGTGAAACATCTCTTCCATGAGAAATTTGGCATTCTCTGACAGTGCCCCTGCCTTCCTATCCATTAGCCATGAGAGGCCAATAATAACACCTGCAAGGTGGGACTTACTCAAGTCCTGCTTAAGCAGCACTTTGACATTGATGTGTGAGCACAGTACACTCTGCATCATGGCCACCCAGGTTCTCAGAACCTGTACTCAGGAGTGGCCATGGACATGTCCTTGAAAGTAGACCAATGTTTGGCCTTTGGGTACATGTTGGGCAGGGTGCTTTCCCCAACAGTTTCTCTTGCATGAGCAACCTACATGTGGCTGTTTCTTATGGTCATGGCTCAGCCTCCCAGACTTGTGGTAATCCAGATA
Organism: Termitomyces sp. DKA64; assembly: GCA_017657295.1. Taxonomy (NCBI): domain Eukaryota; kingdom Fungi; phylum Basidiomycota; class Agaricomycetes; order Agaricales; family Lyophyllaceae; genus Termitomyces; species Termitomyces sp. DKA64. The sequence continues at coordinate 39,849 of JAGGAV010015616.1, read as the reverse complement.
GTGTATGCCATAGACATATGCATGATAAATCCACAAGGGGCAAGGAGGTGGTGCAGCACCTCCACCTCATTGAAGTTTGGAATATGGGCAGGATGAACATGCATCCTGCAATGGGTAAATGTGAAGAGGGTAATACCAAGAATGGCAGCTTCATCTCCCTGTTGTAGTCTGCAATTGTGTCAGCATAACAATGTGTGCATTGCACACTGACCTCTTCATCCATGTCAATGATGAATGTCATTGTTGACTGGCACTCTATTATGGAGAGTTGCCCTTGCTACATGGGAAGGGCAGTTCTCCATACACTAGGTGGTATGGATCCACCAACAATGTCCAAGAGTGCCTTCACATTCTCATCCAACTGCTGGAGGCTTATGGCCTCACACTGATGCATGCTGCCAAGTGGCTCCAATATAGAGAGTCCCCTTGGTTCATCCATCTCCTCCATTGACTGGTGGAGGTGGCCAAGTGTCACTGGCATCCAGAGAGGAGCCTGTCCTCAGGCCTTCTGCATCAACAGCAGGACCACATGATCCTGCCCCATCATTCTTGGCTCCTGGAGATCCACCTCAACTATCCATGCTACCAATTGCACCCTCCCAGGCCACAATTGTGTCAGAGCCTATGATTGCAGACTCTACCAAAGCATTGTCTCCTTGCACTGATGCTTTTCCTGAGGCAAAAAAGCTTGTCACCTCCACAAACACCCTGCCTGATGCAGCAACTAACATTGCTGCTCAATTAGAGCTTGGTCATTGTGGAGGCTTGGACAGTATGGCTAATGCTGTACCCAAGTGCTGGGACAACATAATGCAAGCCAAAGAAGCTTCTACTTCACAGATGGATGAGGAGGATGGGTGGACTACTATATGTAGCTCACCCTGGTTATACTACAGGACAGGTGAACCACTATACATAATTCCCAATGATTATTTACATCAAGGCAGGGACTTGTCCCTGCACTGTGACTGGCACACATAGTTGATGATCAATCTCCCCTATTACTGCATGTCCTCTGCTTTAGTAAGACTATGTATGGTCTCAAAGGTAAGTATGTAATGGTGTATCCTATGGACTTCCTCATCCCCAAAGGACATCCAAGATACTGTCCTTTGGGCCATGGACAACTGCATAACTTAGATACTACATTCTAGTATTTACCTGTATTTAGCAGCACCTTCTGGCACTGCATATTTCAGTGTAGAATTATGTAACATAAGGCATCACCTTACTAGCATATCTGTCGTCACGTCCAATTGACTGCTTTTGACTTACAAGTGTGCACTGTAAGCTGCAACACCATAGCAGCAACATTGAAACAATGTATTGCATCTTGGAATACTTAGGTATCTAGGTCCATACAATTGGTATTTAGAAGCACAAAACTAACACCTGTTCCACAACTTATGAGGTAGGAACCATGCAGCCATGATTGCTACAGCGGCTATCATGGTCAAGACAATGAAGACCAAATTACCCCCTGGATAGCTTTTTTCACTTGACAGTGTAAACAGGCCACTGACCATCCCTGGCACAATCCCTCGCAGTGAGTTAGCAACCATCTATATAAGTTTGCATGAGCATGGATTACAACGACAGAAAATGATATATACTTGGCTCAATCCATTAATAGCACCGACAGATTCTGGAGTCGGCGATGATGCAGTTATGTACATGAATATTGCACCTGTGTGAATAAGAATTCTGGCTCAAAGCGGGCTCGCGATCATTCTCACCGAATGCGAGATTAAAACCTATGAACAAGATAACTTGTACACCAAGAGCCAACCAAAGGATAATACCATGGCCAATGTATTTGCCGAAGAGACTTACATTGGCCACGAGACTTATGACCGGGAACATAAGAAATAGCGGAACGGCAGATGCAACACCATATATAAACGACTTCCTTGGTCCCAGATAATCATGTATTCTTGTGAAAAACAGCAATTGGACGACACCGTTCAAAATTCCGCATGCCAAAAGGATATGGTCGGTCTGTTCAGCAGGTAATCCCAAGCCCCCAAAGTGAGATGGATTTGCGAAAGACAAAGGTTGTATGGCCTTAAAAGCGATATCGATGAACGTCAGGAAAGAAAAATTCACAAGGGCGATGATGACCGCTGGATTCTTGAAGAGAACTCGTATGGATACCAAGTTGGTAAGATCGAAAGGTAGCTTCTTGACCACAGTGGATGCAATAGCGCCACCAAAGGCGAGGGTGTCTTGTAATTCGGGTGGCCTGATATGTAATGTCGAGATTATATGAATTGCCCCGTATTCATGATGAATTCGATCCACCATAACTTCGGGCATTTCAAACAGAGTCGATATGGGAGCAGGTGACTTGACAGTTTCCTTTAAATAGAAAAGTGCCAAAACGAATGATGTGATTGACAGCACGGTAGGAACAGAGCAGGTGAAGAGATAGAGAAAGATGTTCGTGGCCTCGACAAATGCCTCACTAGCAACGGGGGACTTCTCGGATGGAATGTAACGAGAAAGGAAGTTGTTGATGAATGGGCCAATCTGCCAGTTCCACCACTGAGTTACCAAACGCGGGGAAGGCGATGCACTCACCGATGCACCAGCAGAACTTGCGAGTGGAATGAAAGCGTATATCTCAAGAAGATGCTCAGGATTAGGAAACCAATCTTAATCGAAGTCCTCACCCGAGCCAAGTCCGCTGTATCGACCAATTCAGTCATCATACTAATTGAATACATAAGAATAATAGCCAGATCCAAAAAGCAAGTATAGTTACCCATTGATTACGCCAGCGTTTCCATCTATTGATGCATCATTCAAAAGGCAGAGAAAAGCGTCAAAAATTGACTTACTCAACCCAATAATCAGAGAACGACTATAGTCGATGAGAGTCAGCAGCTGAATTACGAAACATTCTATGCTCAACTGGCCTCACAAGAGTACCGCAGAACGACTGTGAAATCCCAAAACACATCATGGATAAAGACGATCCAATGAGTCCAATGAGGATGACCGGTTTCCGGCCAATCTTATCCGAGGCTCTACTCCAATAAAGCGCTGTCGAAGCTTCTAAAAAATAGAACATGGATCGCTGTCGAAGTAACCAAGGCCATTAGGTTCTCCTGATTTAGTATTCAAAAGCAAAGAAGGAATTAAACCATACGAGGACCTCAGCGACGTATTCTAGTTGTTCGTCAGTACCAGTAGTGGGGCCAATAGCATCACGAATGAGCTGCATCCCGGAATGAGAGAGGGAACCGTTCCAGACGAACCATATGCATACCTCTTTAGTGAAAGGCGACATAACGTGCGTCGTGAGCGGTTCTACCATTTGAAGCAACAAAAGTATGGACACTTGGGACCAGGAAATACTCCTCATGGACTGCAGGAGGGGAGTCGCCTCATTTATAACCTCCGCCACAGGTATAAGCGGCACCAGTGGCGAAGCTATCGTTGATAACTCTGTGAACAGGTGCCTCGAGGATTTTGAGAGTTCAGGTACATGAAATTCAGGTAGGTCACCTGAAAGCGCGGATTGAAAACGGATTGTAGAAGAGTCTGGGATAGTGTCCGCTGGTTCTCCCCCCTTGATCGAAGACGCCCCTTGTGCTCTAGAAGCGAGAGCTGTCGTCGATAGTGTTGACCCCGGAAGGTTCATTGCAGCGGAGGGAAGATAGGAAGACTCTGAGGTAGATAATAGTCGCACACTGTCAAGTGAAGGTACGTTCGACGGTTTGCTGGAGATATCTCTTGCAACGCTGACGATGGAAGAAACTTCCGGTGCAGCTGATGACAATACACATTGTTCTGGAGATACGGAAAGCGGTATGTTAGGTAGAGCGCTGGCCGGAGGGCGGACCTGCAGACTAGAAGTATTAGAGGGGGTTGTCACGGTAGACGCATTGGTCGACGAGGCAAGCTCGGATGCGACAGGTTTCGACAAAATAATAGAGGGAGCAATCATTGACGAAGTCTCAGATTGGAATTTAAGAGCGGTCAAAAAAGACGATACTGTCGGTGTCGGTGCAGGTACCATCGGAAGGTCTGTCTGAACGCTATTTAGGTCATCCTCCAAGTTGGCGTCTGAGGAAGGGAATTTAAAGCCAAAAGCAGTCGAAACCGTCGATAGTGGAAGGTTTGAATCTTTGTACATTGACGGTGCCTCATCATCTGAAGAGTTAGACATTGGAGAAGAGCAGAAAAGGGACGTTGGTTGGTAGTCACAGCACACTGATCGCGGGCGCATATGGGACATGAAATCGACTTCTTTATTAAGTTGGAACGAATATCAAGGACCAGCGCGGGCTCCGAAAGCTGTCACCTCAGATTCGGATCGGTGCCGATTATGGTCGTGAACACCTCGAAAATGGGTACTAGTTGGGTTTTAACAGAACTGTTGCTCAATTATTGTCAAGAATGGAATCTTCTGATTCCTTCCAACCCGGGTGTGGCAATTATCCATTGCCGGTCAGGCCCCCACACATAACCAGGATGGATATTTGCGGACTAATCAAAATTCTAACTGTCAGCCTGAAACCATCATACAACAGTATACATTTCGGCCTGCTGTTTCGCGTTATGGTATGATGTGATTGATATAGATATGAGTGAAACGTCAAAGTTCAACCTGGCTAGGAGACCCACCGTCATGAGTCAGCTCCACTCAGAGAATATTACTTCGCTATGGTTGTCATTGCAAGTTTGCGATACAATCAGATTCACCTTTGCATTGAAAACAAAGAATTTAACAGAAAAATTGAAACTCGAGTTAACAACTACCATGATTGATTCCACACCTTTCGCGGTAAAAGGTAATTGGCCGCAACAACCCCAATACATGTCGTGATAAAAAAGGCATAGTAGACGAGATTGCCGCCCAGATACTCGTGCTCGATGGACAAAGAAAATAGGCCATTTGCAGTCGCTGGCCCGATGGCTCTAACTAGGCTTATCATCATCTATCCTTTGAGCGTAAGTAAGGAAATTTTGGAGATGATATAACTGAAATGTACTTGGCTGAAACCATGTATCGTGCCTAATGAAACTCTGGCGGGCGCGGCAGCATTTATATACATAAAAATTGCGCCTATGCAAGTCAGAAACAGAACAAATTCGGCATCAGATCAAAAATAACCATGAACTGGAAGCACTCACCAAATGCCAAGAAATATCCGAATGACATGATCGACTGCAGAGCAAAGAGCACCCACAGAAGACCATTGAAACCATACATCTTGACCAGCAAGTGCGCGATCGGAAATGTGAGGAACAAAGGAAGACTACCCATAAGCCCTTTCACAAATGTTGCCTTACTACCCCATCGTCGATGAATCGACGAGAAAAACAAAAACTGAATGATTCCTGTCAAGGCTCCACCTGCAGAGAGAATATTGCCTATGGAAGGGGGAGGAAGCCCCAGCCCACCAAGATCAATAGGCGTCGCGATGAAAAGGGGTTGTATAGCGCGATATGCAATTTCGAGCAGAGCGGCAAATGCATAATGGCCTACCGAGATGATGACCCTAGAGTTGAGAACGTGTCGAAGGGGAGTGCTTTGTGAAACCTCTCGCTGTTGGGATTTGGCTCTGAAGATATGACTTATTGGGACAGGGGACTTGACAGTCTCTTTAAGCAGATAGTATACAGCGACCCAGGCAACGGCGCAGAACATAGGGGGGATTGTACAGGGCAAAAAGTATGGGTATTTCTTGAAAAATAGGAAGTCTCCGAATATGCGAGGGTATTTTTCTACAGGCCGGGAGAGGTAGCCACCGACGATAGGTCCGAGCTGTCGAAGACTATATTATAGTCACGGTGATCGTATCGTTGTAGGAAACCCACTGTTGCGCCAATAGTCCAAGAAAGAGGCATGCAACCCCAAATCTTGCTCGGCTTTTAAATTTGGCATATTAGAGTAGCTATGGTAACTCACCACAGGCAAGTTCTCTGTGGTCGTTAGTTCAGGTAGCATTCTGTGTGAATATCATTATTCAGAGAGGGTAATGCATATGCATATCATGCTTGCTCACGACTTAATAACCCCTGCATTTCCATCTAGACAATTTTATGAGATGAGCTTGATGACTGGTCATTTTAGAAACTGACTCATGATACCACAGAGGCAGCGACTAAAGGTAGGGTGCACTATAAGATCCTTGACAGTCTGAATCAGATTAGCCACCTACCTTGATATGAGACTTCCCATCGATTTTGAAAGGCCAAACCACAACGAAGATATGGGCATTCCAGTCAAACCAAGAAGAATGACGGGTTTACGACCAATTCTGTCCGACAATCTTCCCCAGAAGAAGACACCTACCGCTTCCGACAAGAAGAATGATGATTGCTGATATTTGGACTTACTTCAGCAGAGTGCGAGAAAGAGTATAATTCCGACGAAGACGCACCAACATTCCAACATAATAGCCAACATGGCTCTGATTCCCGTGCGTAATTCCGATTTCCCGAATGAGCTAAGTAAGAGAAATCCCGATGAAAGATTCGCATCGAAATAAAGCGCAAAAAGAATACCAACTTCAGGTGCAAAGGGAGATATTATGTTCGACGTAAAGGGTTCCGCAAGCATGAGGAATAGAATGATCAGAACTTGAGACCAAGGTATCAATGCTGGTTCCGTTTTTCTAAGTAATGGAGTCTCTTCGAAGTCTACATTGGACATTGCGAAAGGTTCGTTTGGCTGAGGCTGGCGAAGCCAGAGTTATAAGAGAACTACGAAAGTCCCGGATCTGCTCCGCGGAAACGCATGCAGAGAACAGGAATGGGGTTACAGTATAGAGTACTAGATAGAAGCATCTATAAGGCCTGTCATAGGAAGTATTCGGACGTGGGGCTCGGAGCTTTGCCCCTCCAAGCGGGAGTTTTCGGTCTATAATTCAGCACTAGACAGTTTCAATTGCGACCTATGACCTGCTCGAGGCTGTACCAAGCTCCTAACATTCTCTCCTAACTTCGACTTTCGTAAGGTTGATTAAGTTTGATCCTGGTCCCCGCGCTTCTGTCACGTGTTTCAAACACCCATTTTCGACTCGGACGTCGTACTCAATGGCGCCTTTCTTATACCCGACTCCTGTGATACAGGGCTTCAAGGAGAGGATAGATGCTCTCTCTGTCCGAGGCAACTCATCGGTTTTCTACGATTGCTTCGTTCGACTCTGATTTTGTTCTCAGGCGATCGGTTGTATATTGGGACGTCGACAGGAAACTTATATGTATATGATGTTGAAGAACAACGAGGTGGGTAATCCTCCCTACACAGCACATGAATATTTGCTTACCAAAGTAGATGGTGGAGAAGTGGTATTCACCTTGTTAGAGGTAAAGAAGGCTTTGACACGAAGGTCAATCGAACAACTCGGTTTCCTCAAGCATCTGGATCTAAATCTATTGGTTGTCCTCTCAGGTGATCTCTGCGTACTTCATGCATGAGTAAGGCTGATTTCAAGAAGAGAGTACTGTCACATTATTTCCGTTATCTACATCTTCAGCACCAACGGTACTTCAGAGAGCAAAAACTGCATTCTCATTTGCTGTCCATTCCTCGGTGCAAGACATAGAGCCAGAGATGAAACCACATTCCCCTGCTGGAGACGATTTTGCCAAACCAAAACCTATGCCGATGTTGGTCACGCAACTTCTTGTGGGATGCAGGAGAAAAGTTGTCATCTATTCGTGGAGAGATGGTGAAGCGCAGGAAACCAAGGCACGCTTCTGAATTTTTGACCGTCGAGGTTACTTCGCTAAATATCCCATTAGGAGGCCCCTCTTCCTCATTCGGCACGTATAATATCGTTTCTAGATGCGGATAATGTTTGCTTTGCATATTCACCGCATGAATATGCTATATTCACAATATCTACAATGACCGCAGTGGACATTTCAACACCTCTTCCTATTACTTCATCCGCTAGTGTCGGAGCCATGGGGGCGTTGAGCGGTCTTACGGGTTACATGACTCTAGGACTCGGCGCAAAAGCGAAACCAGCCTCAGTCCGGATTAGCGAGGAGGAAGTTGTAATTTCGAAAGACAGTATGTGAGGGATTATTCATGGAGTGCTGTGACTCAGTTGAACATTGTATTTTAGATCAAGGTCTGATGATTGGGCCGGATGCAAAGATTTCACGAACTGCTTCAATCGAATGGCCTGCGCCACCTGAAGAGTTAGGTATGTTCTAAAATATTGATCTCCAGATTTCACTCATACGGCGTCGACATAGCTTACGTGAAACCGTACATTTTCTCCGTGCTTCCGCCAGGGTGCGTCCCCATGCATCCGCCGGAATCCTCAACCTCCACACCCTCAACTCAAACTCATCCTACTCAACCGGCCTTCATTGCCACTAGTGTACTCCAAATCCGCTCATCACTATCTCTTCTTGTAACCCAGACCATCCCTTTCCCCTTCTACCAATCCGCTTCTACTCCTTCCACCCTCCCAGCAACGACAGGACCCGTGCCCCATGCCACCATTCGTCTACTTTCCCCTTCTCCGATTGAGAAAGCCCCTTTGTATCTCGTGACGACTCCGACAGACCGGGCGGCTGCTGCTGCAGAAGGTAGCACAATATGGCAATTCATGATGAAGCCGTGGGCGGAGCAACTTGACGAGCTGGTGATGGACGGCAAGTATGCGGACGCGCTTGCATTGCTCGATACACTGGATCAAGCTGTGCTGCCTGACAAGGTGAACATCATCAATGTAGACTCGAAATGACCTCAGCTGTTAACATCCCGCATCTCTTTCAGAAAACACGTAGAACCCGAATACGTGCCCTCAATGCAGTCGCAGATTTCCGAGAGGCTAAATTCGACACCGCGATTGACACTTTTCTCGATCTTGACTTCAATCCCGCGAAAGTCGTGGCGTTATATCCAGAACAAGTCGCAGGCAGACTCTCTGTTCCTCTCGATGACTGGATACCACTCTACGGCGGCCCAAAGCTCATTGATAATGATCCAGTGTCATCTACGTCTAGCTCCGATGATACAGATAGAGCTAAGGATGAGGAGAGCGAGACTCATAGCCAGGACGTATCTGCTACTGGGGGATTGCTAGATACCACCACCGCCCCCGTTGTGCCTGTCGCTGAATCGTTACGTGAAAGGATAGGGACAGGACTAGGTGGGAAGATGGGTGCGATGATACGTTCCGCGCCAGCAAAGGAAGAACCTGTCTTTCCACCGACTACCAGCTCCAAGTCTAAACGAGCGGTTCCCGGTATGTTGTCCTTTATTCCTTGCTGGACATATGCTCTCATTTTATTGTCAGATGACTTGCATCGGTCAATCGAGGCACTCTTGCGATATCTCTCCGACCGACGACCAAAGCTTGGCAAAGCGCTGGAATCTGTGGGCATCACACCCAAAAACCAGTCCCATGCAGCAGCACTGTTGTCTGAAGCATCGATCGGGGAGCTCTTTGCACTGCCTAATGCGCCTTTGGCGGTGCTGACACCCGAACAATTACTAAGATGTGCTCAAATCGTCGATACGGCGCTGTATAAATCATATCTTGTCATACGCCCTTCGCTTCTTGGCTCTTTGTGTCGTCTTCCGAATTGGTGCGAAGTGTCGGAGGTTGAGGAGGATTTAAGGTCTCGTCAGGTGAGCATTTATGCGAAATCCACTTCGATGGAGGTTGCTGACAGTTGGCAGAAATATAATGAATTAGTTGATCTGTTCAATGGCAAGAAGATGCACGCGCAAGCACTAGCGTTGCTCAGAGAGTCAGTTAGAAATTGTTTGACTATTAATAAATTCTGACTATGATTCAGATTAGGCGAGAAAGAAGCTGACGTTGAGGACAAATTGTCCCCGACGATACAGTATCTCCAGAAATTAGGACCCGAACACCTTCAACAGATTTTTGAATCGTCGCGATGGGTCTTTGCGACCGACCCTAACCTAGCATTCGATGTGAGTGTGATTTGTAATATCATGTGACAGTGGATGGATGATATTCTTCGCTGAAGATCTTCACCTCGGAGGATGTCGAGCTACCGCGCCAGGAGGTATCCATCTTCCTGGCAGGCATTGATCTGAAGATTTCGGCCCGTTTTCTCGAGTTCATCATCGAGGAGAGGAATGAACAAACTCCGGCTTTCCACGATCGACTTGCGGAGCTCTACTTTAGTATGACAATATCGGCAAAAAAGAGGGGCGATGACCGTAAGCAGAACTTTACTTGTTGGGGAACAAGGTACCTCGCATTAAACAATGATCTAGAAGCACGGAATGAAATGTACACTAAACTATTGCAGTTCATTAGCTTCAACAACACCTATAGCGTTGACCGTCTTTATGGTGCGCTCTCTTCTACAGGTACGTCGACCGGAAACTTTCTATCTCCGTGCCCTCATTGAATACGCGAAGATCTCTTTGAAGCACGAGCTATTCTTTTGGGTCGACTTGGACGGCATGGCCAAGCCCTTGAGCTTTACGTATACCGAATGCATGACTATCTGAAAGCAGAGGAGTAAGTGGTTTGTTCCTTTGAACATCTCAGATCTCTCATTACCACCATACCAGATACTGCAAACGAGTGTATGAACCCGGCTCGGAGACCAACGGTGTATTCTTGACCCTCCTACGATTGTATCTACGTCCTACCGTCCACATAAACGAAGATCTTCTCCCTCCAGCTCTCGAACTGATAGGCCGCCACAACTCACGGCTGGACATCGTCGAGACATTGCAGCTGTTACCTCCCCTCGTCACGGCACAGGATGTCAGAGCTTTTCTCGTTGAAGCCCTTCGAGCTCCACTCTTCGACACGAGTGTCGTCCGCCACATCAGCAAGGCACGAGATGATCAGCTCAGCAGAAGATTGATGCTTCTCCAGACGAAGCGGGTTAAAGTGACAGATAGTCGCATGTGAGTGCCTGCTGTCTTTCATTTAGCAACAGTCAATCAGTACGTAGTTATCTTTGTACTTACCATCCTTGTAGATGTCCACAGTGCCATAAACGTATAGGTAACAGTGTCATTGCTGTCCACGCGCCTCGGTATGTCCATCTGTCGCAGTTGATATTTACTTCACTCATGGCATATTAATGCAGGGGCGAGGTCACCCATTACCAATGTCGCGAGGGGTTTTCACGTCGATTGAACGAGGGCAGGCGATGAAAGTCTAAGTTGTCATTACTCCACCCATGTGTTTTCTTTGGACATTTTCACTTCTGGCTCTGAGAGTACATTCGAAAGTAATTCGAGACTTTCGTTCTCTATGTATGGATAGTGTACAACATTGTGTGAGTAGTTTACAGCAAGCAATTCATAGCTGAATCGCGCGGATACAATGAATATGCATCATAAATAATTCGCAACAATTGAAGAATAAAAACTGGGACCAGAGGCGATAAGTACAAAAGAATATACAATGCGGTTTCACGTAATCTTTTCGTTTCTTTTCATTTTACAGATAGGCACGCCGTTTGACGCCACGGGTTGCCTCGCGAACGATGCGAAGCCAGTCCATGACTTTATCCATTTCGTCCCAGGATGCTACGACGCCTGCCTCGATCTTGCGTTGAAGTAGGCGGCGGAGAATTCGGGTGTCATCGTCGTCATTATCCATCAGCGTAGGTGCTAATGAATAGGCAGAATTTTCAGAGTTAACAGAGGATAGGGACGCGATGCTGGGTCGAAGAGTGAGAAGGTTGTATCCTAAAGCTCCAGGTGTTCCTTCAAGGTTGTCCTGGGCGGAATTCTTTTCCTTGCATGCGCGAAGTTGTGCAAGCATGATTTCCCGTTTCTGTGATTCAGATAAGTTACCCATGTGTGGATATTCTAGATAGAAGTAAGACATACCTTGATGGCCCGTTTTGCAACACGCTCTGCTCTTGAGATGGCTTGGTTGGCGTTTTGTATGAACTGTTCGGCCTGAGAGAACGTTTATGAACACATCTCTGACAAACGAAAAGTAACATACTGAGAGCAAGCACTGGTTGATTGCCCGAAGGTCACGACTAGAGGCGTTAAGAACTGCCTTGCAAGTCTTCAGCGCGGCCTCGATCCTTGTATCGAAAGCGATATCTTCCTCGACACAAGGGGAGTCTTCCTCTCGCAAGTTATCCGCCGATCGTACTTGCCGACCCACAGCACAGCTTGCTTCGTCGATGTCGTAGACTATCTGCAGCTTGGCAGATGAAGGTTTTTCATGTGTGATGATGCGCTTGAACCAGTTCCGAAGTCCACCCTTCCTTGGCAGGGATGACTCTCGCAATACAGCCTTGCGTTCTGCCTTTTCGAGTTCAACGATCTTGTCCTCCAGCTTGCGATGTTTTTTTTCCAACTGTTTCAGCTTTGTGTCCAGACCAGGACTAGCGAAATCATTCCAGTCAGCACCAGCCTCCTCCATTTTCAGTCGAAGCTCGACAAGCTCACGATCGACCTCCATGAACTCGACAAGGTGATCGCGATAGGGCAAACTTGAAGTATTGGAGGAGAGGAAGCCACTGAGCCATTCTGACCAAGTCACTCGGTGTGCTGAGGAGTAGGAAGATAGAAGTACGTCGAGAAGTATTGTTTGTGTCGCAACAGAGACGTGATTCTCATCGACTTGGTTAGGCCTTGCAAGAGACGATGAGGACACGCTTCTACTTGCATCGTGAAACATGGTAGCCTGTGAGTCTTCCGAGTCCCTCATCCTTCTCCGCTGGTAAGAATCGAAGCCCTTATCACCAAGCTTATGGATAGCAGCCAGCGTCACCCGATGCAAGAGTTTCTGGACCTGACTGGAGCTGGAGCGCAAGTGCTCGAGTTCGTTGGAGGCTTCATCGACGCGGCAGCGGAATTGGCGGATGATACCCTGATGGAGGTGAGTAGCTTCTGCAAGGAGGTTGCTTAGACGGCTGAGAGTGACCGGATCGCTGGAATGGTTAATGGCGGGAGAGCATATACGGAGATTGAAAAGAAGTTGATGCGTCGACTCTTCGATATCAATGTCAACAGGAGAGCAGAGGGAGCTTGCATCATCAAATGTGGCAGGTTGAGACTCAGAGAAGGAAACTAGGGAGACAAAAGATGCTAGAGCTTTGATGGTCCGCATGGACAGGACGGACACTGAGCGTAACCTTTCGATATTTTCGCCAAACGCGACACGGAACTCGGGCTTGGAAACCTCCAGTGCAGTCAGGCTATATTTTGAAAAAAAAAATGAGCAGATAATCCCCGAAATCTCAAATCAAACTCACCCTCGACCATTGCGCAACTCTCGAACAGATCCCGTCGAGTCAAGTTCAAGTAGGATCATCAACAGTTCAATACAATTGCCATGTTCCGCGGCAATGTGAATACACGTTTCGTGATTTTTATCTCGAGCGGAGAGGGGCGCACGAAGATCACGAACAAGATGTACAGTGAAGTGATACAGGGAAATAACATGGTCAGGGTGTTCAGGTGACAGACGTGCGGACTTTGCTAGGATGTGGAGGGGTGTATAGTGTTCTTGGGTCGTGAAGAGGGCGATCTCAGCGCCGGCACAGTACAAAGCATCAAGAATATCGATACAAGGAAGCTTCGCGGCAGCACAATAATGGATAGGACTCCAACCGGCGGCATCTGGATGGTTTACAAGGATAGGAGTAGACATGGGATACAATGCGGGAGGAGACGAGGCAGGAAGAGCAGGAGAAAATAGTAAGGAGCGAAGGAATGGTACATCTGGCAAGGAGATTGAAGAAATGAGTGTGTCAGTGAGTCTAGAAGTTCCGTGACTAGTGAAGATGGACGCTGGTGGTGGGTCGAGGCTATCGGAGGGCATTGCAGAGAACGCGAGATCAAGGAGTTCCTCGGAGCCCGGGAAGAGCTTGCTTCGATCCGCGGACTGATGTTATCATTCAATGGCAATGCCCGTGCATTGATGACAGGAGAACGTACTTGACTTTCTCGCCATCGATGGCGCCGCAGGATAGATTCAAAGAGCCAAAGAATCTGAGAATGATCAAGAGCAAATTGGACCGGCGTTCGATGGTTGCAATCGCGGAAATCAGGCCGAGCCCCGTGAGATAGCTTCAGTCGTGTTATGAGCCTAAGTGGATAGGGAAGATGAGAAAGATCAAAGAACGTACCAGAAGTTGCACCACACGCAGGCCACCATCACGGGCGGCATCTGAAGAAAACACGTCAAAAACACGTCGACGGGCACATCCAAGATAGTGGCTTACACATGAGAGCCGTAGCTCCATGAGCATCCGTGCCATCGACGGAAACGCGGTCGGAGCTTTCCTCGAGTAGTATTCGTACAGCCTCTTCCATGTTGAGCCAAGCGGCCATGCCAAGAGGAATCACGCCGTTCATTAAGCTCTGGGGTGCGTTAAGGGTAAAAAGCGATATCCTGGGGTCACTAAGCAGTCGTCGAAGCGTGTCTAATCGTCTAGAAGTCATTACGGACGCGTTCGACGCGTCGATTTCTTGCCAGCTGCCACGGGTAAGGTCATTAACACCGGCACATCACGACGAAGAAAAACTCAGAGTGAACACTCACTGTTCCCCTGCGACTGCGCACATGAGAGCAGTCCTCCCTGCAGCGTCGAGGGCGTTGATGTCTGCGCCATGGCCAAGAGCGCGATCGACACCTTCGTCGTCGCCCGCCGTGGCGAAGGAGTGCAAACCAAATTGGTCGAATGAGAGTTGAGAACGTTCCATTTGCGCGTGGTGGTAAGGAGTGGGGTCGTGACGGTGCCAGCAAATTGAGTGAGACAATGAGAGTGAGAATGGAAGCGTGCGTGGAATACAGAGTGGATTCGTTGAATGCCGAGAGAGAAGTAGAAAAAGTGAAAGCTGCCAGTGAGGCCAAGAAAATACGTGAAGCCTGGTGTTTCTTTGGTATTTTGTTTTTGGGAAAGCGGGAAGATGGGGCAGGAGGTTAAATAAGTAGTGGATGGGTTTGTTGAATGAGGACCCACTCTCGCACGGCCGGCTAAGAAGGGAGGCTCTCAATAGCGCATCAGAAAAAAAAAGCTGACAGGGCCGTGCATATTGACTCTTTTGGATAATCGCATAAAGTTCTGGTTAATGACCATAACGCCGATTGTCGTAAGCGAGCAACACGAGGCCCTGTTCCTACTGCGCTTAGTGGTTCCTCCCGCCTCCGACCACAATAACGAGGCCAGGGCTCTGCCATCCCAGCCACATCTAGCTCTATACTTCACAAACCAGAGGCTCCGGGACTATAGTACTCGAACACTCGGACAGCACAGCCACTAGCAGTGGCACCGCCAATAGCCTTGATGGCCATTTTTTTTGACGGCTCAACGCCTCGAGGCGCCGGCATAAGTGGAGGGAAGAGAGGAAATCCCAATTATGGAAAGTTCAAGGACACCCCGTGTTCGGACAACCGTAACGGTATGTATTTTCAATATTCAGATATGTAGATAGGTAGATATGGCTCTTAGAAGGTGAGTCGAACTATCGATATCTGGCGCAAACTTGAGATTTGTGTCCTCCTACGAGAAATGGACCATTCATACACCCTCTTCATAACTTGATTATTATTATTATTAAAGCTTCTCTAATAAAACATCAAGGTACACAAGGTGGCCTCCTTGTTTCCTTTTCTATCCTAATGTCATTTCTCTGAACCAAAATTAATCAAGTCAAGCTCAGTAGTGCTGATCATCCGCCGCCCGTCCCCTGCATGACTTCGAGGAGTAGATATGTAACAGCAACACCAGTACCTGCCCACAGACATGATAGGCTCGAACTCTGCATGGGGAAATGCATCTGAATTTCTTGCATGTTACAGCGACTTCTTATTAGAATTCCCACTTAGGGAGGTGTACAACATCATTTCTTTGCATATACATGGCACTTATCTATTCCATCTCTGGTATCTTAAGACGCGAGCAACCACACGCACGTTCCGGGAAAATCGGGAGGAATTTGTCATTTGGGAAACCAATTGGTGTAAGAATAGTAAATCGTTGAGATTTCCCCTACTATATTTAGCTATCACTTCAAGACTCCACACGTCAACGCGTCGACGTTTCAACCTCACACTTCCATATGATGTGCCACAATCAATTGTTAACTCAGATGGGGATGGTGATTGGCTCAGCATGATGAATTGTTATGTAAATGCAGCGGAGGATGGAGATGAGATTCATGCGCCGGTATGATTTGTGTGTATGTGTATGTACGATTTACATTAAGATAAGACAAAAGTACGAAGACTTAGACGTTAGGACGTCGAGGTACAGGTGGCTGGGATCCTGTCCGAGACAAGATAGATGATGCTGATAATGCTAATGCTGGAAGAACTACTGATTGGGTTGTAAAATGTTGGGAAGCAGATAGGAAGGAACATGTGACACGAAAGAAAGTGTTCAGAGGAAAAAGCGATATCATCACATGGGCAGTGTGGGCATTACTCCAACGACTCCTTGGGCTCAGGATTGTTGATCAAAATGCCCTAAAGAAACGCATCCCTAGACAATGTCGTCTATAGATGTTGAATGAGTCTCACATACCACGAAAGCAGAAGCAGAACACATACCTTGACTTGCTCAAAATTGGCAACAGCACGGTTCAAATCCCACTCATTTCCAGTGAGACAATCGACTGCAAACCGCACGTTCAGCCGCGTTTGTTGGCACACCTGCATTACTAGATTTCGTTGTGGCTCAGGCTACGCAGATGGCATTCATCAGTAACTTGACCAATGACGACAAGAAAGCAACATACCATGGCAGCAAGTGCTGCTTGTGATTGTTGATCAAACGTAAGCTGCTGGAGCGCAGGAGCGGAAGCTGCATTCTGGGCTTGTTGTTCTTCTCGCGAAAGGGCCTGAACCAGAAGTGGCCCGGGTTTCCACGCTTCATGGCTAGAATATACCCGAACCGTCCACTGGTCAGAAACAATGACGACATCCCATCCATTTAATTTAGCTCTGAAAGAAAGAAGTGCAAACACATAGAAAGATGAGTGACATCGCGAGAGCGCTAGAAAGCCAAGCCATACCGAGAATCTTCTGGTGCCGGCATCAAGACAAACGAACGGTCAAATGACCGTATACCCTCCGTTCCGACTGCCAGTACGTAAGATGATCAGTCAGAATCATACGAGACTGTCAAGGAGCATACCTTCTGTAAACTGTCCATGGACAGTCAAAAGCAAGCCCATGCCTTGTCCAAGGAGGATGGGGAACGAATCAAGACAAAATCGCTCTGGCGGGCCTGTGATATCGTGTTTGGTACCAGGAAGAGCGGCAAGCGCCTTGATGGCATCCTCAGCGCCGACATGGAGACTACTAAGGGCACGGTCGAAATCGTTCCCGACACGCTGAAGATTACGGGAGCCGCCGGCAAGCCAGCCTGTCCAAGCAAGCTTTTTCTGATTCGGCATAGAGTAGTGGAACCCCTGCACACGAGCACGCGCCGCAATTGTAGTGTTCGCAGAGAAGGAAAATGTTGCATTGGGGTCGTAGGCATCAAGGAGAAGGCTTCGTTGTGTATCCATGCCATTGAAGAATCTAATGTGAATGAGTCGGAAAAAAAGACGACCACTGGCCCCGATTTGCTCACCGAACAAGGAAATTTGAGACGATGCCTCCGTCGACGCCCGTGATAAATGATGGGCCCATTGCAACGGGAAAAGTTGATGCAGTGGGCTTGGTTGCTGGTGCTGTTGAAGGCCCTGGACCATCAAAGGCTATTTGTGCAATGGCCACTTGATCAAGAACCTCTAATGAGGTGAAACGAGAAGTGACATCTCTGGATGAAAGGCATGAAGACATCTTTTGAATTCAGCGTCAAAACAACATACCTTCGATACTTTTCGCCACCATCCTGGCCCACACTGTTGACCTGCAAAGGGTTCCCTGTCAAAACTAATTCCTTCAAATTCAGCAATCTTCCCCTTCGCGAAGCCAGGAAGTCGAGCTCCTTCAAGGTCCGAATATTGTTATTTTGCAGAGAAAGGTTGACGAGGTCAGGAAGGTAGTGGCTCAGGAGTTGCAAATGCACGCCCTGTAATCTGTTGTTGCTAAGGGAAAGTGTTTTGACCTAAAAGAGTATTAGAACTTCACAAAAGGGTCAGATGTAAGGATGCACAGGCCTTCGGCGTGAGCTCCTTCGCAAGTTTGAAAATGACGGCTGCATCTTTGACACCCCCACCATGTCCAGGAGGTTGAATATTATTCTTCTTCAGAATTTCTTCATCGATCAAAGACTGCAGACAATGCGATCAGGAACTCGGCGTTGCGAAATAAGGGGCCAAAGGAACGGTGAACGCGAACGAGGTTGGCGTCGAAATCGAAAGAAAGAGAAGAAGGGATAGATAACGCGCCGCCCTGTGCTAATTCGACCGGTCAGAAAGCCCTATAAGAATCTTACCTCAAGATTGAGAAACTGGTTATCAGGATTCCACCGCTTGCGTACGACCTCCCGCCACGCTTCGACAGGCCTTGACTTTATCCGCACGCGTGGAGTGCTAAGGGGTCCCCCAGAGCCAATGCGTGTAGTTTTCATACCTGCACCGCGGATAGTAAGGGGTTCCGAGGGGCCTGCCTGCTGCATCGCCGCTTTCTGTAGGTCAGTTAGCGTCGTTGTAAGGCGGTTCGGTGGAAGCAGCTGTTTCGCAACCAGACTAGGATACTAACCAAACGAGGGTTCCGCAGGTCCTTGATATCGATAACACGGGGACGATGGCTACGTATCTTGGAGGAGGCCTTACGACCGCCAGGCTTGTCGGTAGCGTCCCGCATTGTGGCATCGCGGTCAGCACCAATGAGTCCGGCATTGCGCAGGGCGTTGTTGGCGATGGCTCTCGAGCCTGGGGCAGGTGTTGGGCTCGAGAACATGGTCGTTGTGGGTCGAGTGTGGTCCAGGCCAAACTGTGCGCCCGAGTCAAAAAGGGACAATCCGCTTTTCCCACGCCTCCCTTGGTCACCGGATCCGAAGTCATTATTCTCTTTTTATTCCGCAATTGTTTCTTACACATGATCAGAATGTTCTACAGCGGCGTAACTAGGTCTGGCTAAGTCAATCCTCATCACTCGCACCATATGCATCGTCGGTGAATAAACAGGGCCCCTGAAAAATTCCGTCTACCTCCTTGAGTACCGTGGAATTTGGCAAGTCGAGAATCATAGTGCCCGGTGAGGACAAGGGACCCATGACATCAGAATCTCCGAGAGAATAGTCGGCAAGATTCAATTTAACTTTCTTCTGATCGAGATTTCTCGCAGCCAAAAGTATCCGGAACGGCGAACGTGTCTCTTCATTGCCTCTTGGTGATGGGGTGCGTGGAATCAGTGAGGATTGAGTACGTGAGCTAGACCATTGGGACGGTGCTAAAGAGCCAGAGACCTCAAATGAACGCGAGCTGTGATTGTGTATCGACGAGGTCGAATTCCTCTTCGACTCCAGCAAAATCCGGAACGGGGACTGGGGCTCCTCGACCGACGACGACGCCTGAACAGATCCAGGTGACAAGTCTGCATGTGCAAGGGTATTAAAATTGATATTCGTGATTGTTTCTTGCATCTCGTGAAAGTGTTCTCCAGGATTGTCCTGGGCGACCAACAACGGCGTGGAAGTTTGCCGTGAGGCACAACTCAATCCAGGAGCGTCGCCGATGGGTTCATCGAAATCATCCTTGAGTTCATCCCCAGCGGCCCAGAAAGGCAGAGAATCCAGCTGCGTGATATTCTCCCAGTACTGAGCATTGCCTGGTATATCTTCGTTCAAGTTCTGGTCTTTGTCCTCAGTGCCTGGTATATCTTCGTTGATTCCCAAATTCCGGTCTTCGTTCTCAGATGAAGATTGAGTCAACAGTTCAGTTTGCTCCTTAAAAGCTCCGTCCAGTAGGCGATCGTCCGGTCGTACGGGCGACAATCCAAGTATAACGCCGATTGTGTGCCAAGGATCTTGATGGTCGTACAGATTGTTCTCAGCGAAACGAGGACATCGTCGAGGATAATTATTGAAAGCCTCTATTTCGTCGTCATCCTCGTCCTGAGAAGGTACATCAGCTTTGCTCAGAGTCGAATATCGTTCGTATTCGGCCTGAGGCGAAGGGGTCCAATGTCGACGCTCGAATTCAAGGTCAAAGGCACAGTGATCCCAATCCTGATCGTCAAAGTCCATAGTAGCACCGGTGACAACATCCGAGGATGTTGACTGTTCAGACGACGGAGGTAACGAGGACACGCTAAAAGTCATTTTTCTTGGATGGTCAGAATGAGAAATTGATGGCATTGGCCCCGAGAAAAGGTGATCTGGGCCTGGAACTTTGTCTTTTGAGAAGCATTAGCACGAAGATATATCAACGGGACGTCAATACCTTCGGCTGGAGTGTGCAGTCCGTCACCTGTGCTTTGAGTAATTGTGTGATCTTCGTTGCCTGACAGTCTTGTATGTTGGTCACAAGGGAACGATACAGATGAGCTTGGCGGCGTTAGTTGTGGATAAAATAGCTGACGGCCGTCATTCGATGGTGACCTGGTCTTCTTCTGCACATCAACAAGAGAAAAAAACTTGTTTCTGCAGAAGAAATACGGATGGCTTATACCTACCTTTCTCTTACGCTCATCCCTCGCATACCCATCCTCCGCCCTGAGTCGCTTAGACGCATGACTAGTCCCAGAAAGATCTGGCAGATTTAGAATCCGATCGAGAGTCGCTCGCAAGAACATGGCTGCAAATTATCCTTGTCATTAAAATATTCTGCTGATCAAAGAAAACGACGTGTCGTCGCGTTGCGACTCGATGATCTTGAATGATTGTAAATCGAATAGAGCCAGAAACGTACGTTCTTCCGTATCAAGCACATCAAGCACGCGCGACCTTTCCGTGCCCGAGCTCGAACTCCCTTTTGTCCTCCTCGACTTGGGAGTCTTTGGCAATGGCACAGGGATCATCGCCCTATTTTTGCCAGGAGATTTGAAGTCAATTTGTCCTATGGTGCCCAAGTCTCTGAGTCCCTGCGGTGCGTGCGCGAGCTCGATAGTTGGAATCCTGGGCCTCTGATCTGTCGGTGATCCAGGCGTTCGGTGAGGAATGCCCTTAGAGAGTAGGTTGAGGCGTTGTCGCCCGAAAAAACCTCTTTGTATGCGCCCGGTGGAGTCTTTGGATCGCGCTTTCGCAGCATTTCTATGGGGCGGTTGAGTACGTTGCACTATTCAATGCATGGCCAAGTTGACCGTTTGCCTCCCATGTAGTTTGCGCCCGCCATGTCAGTGAGTGAATAAAGTGAGTATATAGCCGAAGTGGTGGTATTCAAGTAAAGTTTTTGTATGATCGTGAAGAAATACAACCATCATTACGGCGCACGTTGAACGACCAAGATTCGTTTCATCTAATTCTATATCTGCGAAATATAGACTGCTCCGTAAATCAACCTTGTAGGTCTTCCAACGATATTTTCAAGCTGCACATGCCCGTCATTGGCAAGGTCTGGCTTCCTCTCTCACACTGACTTTATATAGTGTCCCGTTTGCGTCCACCATTCACTTAGGTTCAAGCTTGAGCCTGTAACTCGAATTCTGCACCATGTTCTTGATATCTTGATCTATCCGGCCCATCCTTTTTCCTCTTCGATGAATCCACGGTCACTCCACTCTCTCGTACTCATGATCTCACGGCAGAGGGCTTTTCTCCTTCGGATAGCACATCCTGTCATTGGCCGCCCTGTATCTTGAGTAGGGACTCTTCCGAGGTCAAAATATAACTGAATGGAGCTCTGCAATCTTTAATGAGTCTATGTTTCAACAATGTATGAACTTGAATGAAGCGATATTTAAGCCGACTCGGAGGGCTATCGTATCCAGCTGCCACCACACACGTTACAGTCAGCCCTGCCCGATATCAAAGCTGCTTATCTGAGCTTCTCTGGTGGACTATGCCTCAAGGAGATTTCGAAGCGATGGACCATTTCTTACTGGGGCGATTAAACCTAGATGTTCAGCAGATATACGGCAGTTGTTCATATGACACCATATGATCCCCTCCGATTACCTGCCGATAACAGGGAAGATTTGATTCATGTCGAACACCACACTTATCTTTTACACCCTCTATGTTGCGACTAGAAGGTTCCTACTTACTCGCGAGTTTGATATTCGTGTGTTTTATTGACCTGACAACGTGCTGGACTGACGCCAAGGTCATTGAGTTCGAGGAACAAGTTGACTGTCAATTTCCGTGCCGTGCGGCGGATGGAAGATACTCGGTGTCACAAGACTTACGAACTCATATACTCAGTAGTAGGGAGTGAACAAAAGCCTTGCTTGACATTCTTAATCGTTTGTTTCCTTGATCCAAGACATTCATGAGCACCTCGGTTTATCGCAACCAAAATTGCTTTGAAGAGTACGACAGTACCAACTTTCGCTCATCCAGATAATTGATATCTTCTCTTTACTCGGCACCGATAAGAAACCTGCCAGTCAACAACCGTCTGCTTTTTGTCTGGCTCTACGAATTCAATCATCCATGATTATAGGCCCCGGTTCTAGATACATAGTATGTTTACATTCTAATAATAAATGCTCAACAAATCCGACGTTCCTAGTAAGACGATGATTTGTCAGTCAGCCGCGTCTCTCGTAAGAGTACTTGCAATTGACGATGTAAGGCCGCTATCCATTTCTATCGTCATCGACAGCAACACGCGCAACAAGTCCATAAATATCGGGTCCGGGTCATATGACCCGGATAGTATCCCCAGTAATATATTTTGTTTCCATTTTTATCCAGCCACGTTCGCTCCGCCACGAGATCCTTTCAACTTCCATAAGTATAAGCTTAACCGATTTGGCAACCCCAGCAGACCATCTGGCCTATAAGACGGCGTTCATTTTGTGCAGCAGGCCGGGGGGCTTGCCTCTGGGGTCAGAGCGATGAAGTTTTCCGTCCTTCTTTCACTCTTTGCCGCCGTCATGGCCACTCTTGTACGGACTATCACATACTCTTGGGTGATAAGTGATGCCAAGTTACTGATATTGGACTTAACCCCCAGGGCAATGATGTCACCCAGAACAGGGGTTATGATAAAGACCACAAACCTCATCCCCCGAACGTCGTTAAAGGCCAAGCCTTCGATCGTATCATTCAAATCTGGCTTGAGAATATTGACTACGATGAAGCCGCTGCTGATCGTAAGTTCGTATGAATCGGGATTCCGCCTTGTACAGAATCTTCAATTTGCTAGACAATCTTGCATTCTTCGCCAAGAGAGGCTTGACCCTGTCTAACTACTTTGCGGCCACCCATCCGTCTGAGCCGAATTATGTTGCCGTGCGTGCCTTGTTCGGTCAACCGTGGTATCATTGCGAACTTACTCCTGGTTATGATAGGTCGTTGGTGGCGAGTACTTCGGCATCGACAACGACACCCTCCTTAACCTTCCCACTAATATTTCGAGCATTGCTGATCTGCTCGATGACAAGAAGATTTCATGGGGAGAGTACCAAGAAGACATGCCCTTCACTGGGTTCACCGGTTTTCAATTCTTCAACCCGACTACAGGCGGCAACGATTATGTCCGCAAGCATAAGTCAGAGGACCTCCTAAATTAGCGCAGCAATACTGACAGTGACTTTCTAGCCCGTTAGTGATCTTCGAGTCTGTTAACACCAAACATGACCGTACTGCCAACATCAAGAACTTCACCCTCTTCGACCAGGACTTGGCTGACAACGCCCTCCCTCAATGGGTTTTCGTTACTCCCAACATGCGTGCGTTCATGCATGATCAGTCTTATGGATATTTCTTCTGACGCGGACCCTTAAAGTCAATAATGGTCATGACACTAACATCACTTATGCTGGTAACTGGACGAGGACTTGGCTCGAGCCCCTTCTCGAAAATCCTCACTTCAACGACAAAAATACCCTCATCATGCTGAGTGAGTCGTCTCCTCTTGTACAGTTGAATTAAAGCTGAGTCGACCTCTCCTCAGCCTTCGATGAGATCGCTACCTATCCTAAACCCAACCGTGTCTTCACTGTTCTTCTCGGAAACGCCCTTCCCAAGAAGCTCATTGGCAAGACAGATGACAACTTCTACACGCACTACTCCACCATCGCCACCATTGAAGCTAACTGGCATCTCCATACTCTCGGCCGCTGGGACGTTGGTGCCAACGTCTTTGACTTCGTTGGCAAGAAGACTGGTGACAAGGTCCATAAGGTCGACATCAGCTCCGTTCTGTTCAATGCTTCTTATCCCGGTATCTTCCACACCACTCTCCTTGCCAAGCAGCCTGTTCCCAATACCAGACTTGTTATCAACGGTCGTACCGTTCTTCCTGCTATCCAGGAGTACTGGGCGTCACAGCAGAACTGCACGGGTTACCACGGACAACTCATCCCTCCTTCGCTTCTCACTCCTCCAACTTTCCCTAAGGGTTGCTAAGCTTTTTGGGGCTTGACGTCGTTACTCAGGAGGAGAATCTGTTCAATACAAGTACTACTGCTCTCTTCAACAGCGTTCATTTTCATAAACAAAATATGAACCACGATCCCTCGATCTTCAATTTCAAGAATTATGCTCGTGCCATTGTACATTCATGCTCCTGTTCAATCAAGTCTGGTACCCGTCACGTCAAATCCTCAAAGTCCTGAAATGTCTTTCATCGACGTTGGCATCAACTGTCTGCAGTTCGTCCTCACGCCCACCCCCACGTAATCAAGGGCACTTTTTCGAGGATTGAAAGGCACTAAGTACCTGTGGGCAGAAATGGATTTTTTCATTTGCTCGCCATAACGACGAGTATGAATTCCCTCAACTATCCAACCATCCACGATACTTTACTTTCTTCCCGCTCTTTTCTCTACGGTCATCACGACTTTCGTCTCGCCACTGCAGAGTTGCTGGACGTAAGTCTACCCATAGGTCCATCTCGTGTATACACATCACAAGATGCTGAGAAATGGATCGGGATCCGACACGGCCAGGCTCCCGTCGTTCTTTTACGGTTCAAAGCGCCTGTCTCTGTCCCTCTTGCATCCCTAGGTGTAGGGGTGGTGAATGCACTAGCTTTTGGCGATGCTTGTCCACAACTCCCGAATGATCCTTGTGGTGCCTCCCGCGGAGGATTATTTGCTTCTCAACCTGAGTTTTCGGTTAGAATTTGAATTCATAACCGATTTCTCTACTATGCTTGTAGCTACGATCCGCGCTTCATTGTTGAAACTGATTTTACTACTGTGCCTATAACTACATTCGCGCGCCCTTAATTGACAATCTCAGCTGTTATGTTTGTCCACTTGGACGAGCTGCTCCCTACAACGACAAGTACCCTTCGGGACGGGGAACGAGCTGTTCCATCGTGTGGAGGCATGGTATGCGGGTTAGATGTTCCTTGCTCCCAGGAGGTTATTTTGAGCATGCGGCGCTGGTACAAGATGTCTCTGCCTATCTTTTCAGGGAGTTCATTGGAGTAATTTTACGCTTGGAAGTACATACCAAAATAAATATTTGAGATGAATCCTTGTGGTGCAAGTGTTCCTTTCCCTCTGACGTCACTGCTATACCTTGGGTTTATTTTTCACTTGTGCCGAGCATTTATCGAACCTAGACTGGGACAAACAAGGTTCTTGAACACCGATAGGGCGTTGCCTGAGTTCTAGAACTAGTCGTGCACAACCACGTCCTCCCGAGAAATGTGATTTGTAGTTACAACTGACCTTGTTTCATGTCAAAACGGAGTAAGGAATTGTGATTGAGGATGGGATCTAGGCTCGTGTAAGGGTGCTGTGAAGACGGCACCCGAGATGAATTTTGAGATGGTGTATCGATCGGCACGTATAGTGTTTGCCTTCGATAGCTTGAAGTACACACCAAGAAGTCTTAGAAAATAGTCAGTTGACACATTGTGGCGTATACAGAGGATTGTTTATTCTATATCGCTCTTCGTCTCCGTCGGGATATGTAGATAGACGGATTGGCTAGAACGAGTCGATAAGACAGATTATCTGAGAAATCACTGGATCAAAGAAAAGTTAGGATCGATCAACTTGTGCGCCGCGTCCGAAAGTATAGCCCACAAAAGTATGTCTCGGACAACGAGTATGTACAGCCAATTTCGATTGACACGAGGTGGAGCTCACAGATTCATGCACGAAGATGAAATGTCCAATAAAGCTTCCTTAGCCTACGCCTTTCAGTACATACGAATGTCGATGTGATGAGATCCACAAAAGTACGTGTGCTAATAAATTCAGCACCAGTGAAACGAAACGAATTGTACAATACGCTAAGCTGGCTACTTCTGGAACTCAGCCAAAACCTCATCAGTATTCAGGAACCTCGTTTTATCAAGGTCGAAATCTATGACATGAAATGTGAAAACCTGATAGTGCTGGGTAAAAAATAGGGAGCTCACCGTCAGGTACAACGGTGATATTCCCTCTCTTCAACTGAAGCACGCTACGATTCTGAAGTGTGTACTTCGGCCAGTTGCCTATGCACGACACGAAATACAAATTCAGATGAGAGGCCGAGGAGAAGGGTGGTTTGGACGCAATGACGTACCACCAGGGTTCATGTCATTAACGAACGACAGCCACATATCAAGCATCGTATTCGAAAAATCGTCCTCTATTTCTGCTTCTCCAGAAGGCAACCTGAAGATAAGCGGTAACTCTGACGCGTGTGACACTGTCCATCGTTCAAGTCAGCTCAACAAATCACCACTAAGCGCGACCACAGATTGTAAAATACCTCCAAACATGATATTATTTCCTGGAACAAACTCCGTGAAATGATACGCAAACACATTCTGTAGGGGTGCCGCATGCTCGAAAAACAGTCTCCTGGGCGCGACAAACATCTCATCCGTATACCACTGCTCTCCACGGTCGAACAACTCGTTTCCCGTCGCAAAGGGCACCTGTATGGTTGTGGGGAATAGCTCTTCTAGACGGTCAAATGTGGGCTGCGTGACGGTTGAGGGGTCGATCAGGAGCGTGCGGATGAAGTTTACAAAGTCGGTGTTAGAAGCTGCGATTGTACTTGGGTGCATAGGGAGCAGGGAGTCGGAGAAAATTGTGCCTTCATTCAACTAGGTAAATATTCATTCAGTGAAAGTATATAGGGGGAAATGGGGAGATGAAATGAACATTTGTGCCAGCGAGATACGCAACATCATGTCGGAACTGGCCTGCCTTAATGAGATCCGACGCACGGGCAGTTGCAAAACTCCCAGGTGGACCTATGCAGGGTTGCCAGAGCTGGTCGTTGAGCGTGGAGCGAATCATTGAGTTACTGATTGACAAGAGCGTCTGCATTTACCAAGGTCTGTAATAGGTCAAGGTGAGAAGGACGGATAAGCGAACCTCGAATGGTACAGCCTGAAGACATGCGATCGCATCGGGTCCTGCGGTACACCCTGTGTTGTTGAGGAGGCGCGCGAAAGGTTTACCAGGTTCATCGTAAACGCTTGCGGGGGGCGAGGTTTTGCTGTCCATCAATTTGTTAGTTCAACTCTTTTCAAAGAATAAACCATACATACAAAGGACCGACAGGTGATTCCGCCATACCAGCGCGGAATAGATTTCTCGGAGCATCGTAAATGATGTGCGCTTCGACACTACCTGCACCGGCAGACTGAATGATGTTAGCTCAAGAAAAGGAAAGGAAGGCTTTGAAATATAAGTCACCTGGCCCCAGATTGTAACCTGAGCATAAAATGTAAATGAGTACCCAGTATCCAGGCCCGCCTGACTGGTAAGTTTGTGATTTGTCAACATACCTTGGCTGGATCACCGCCAAACGCCGCTATGTTGTCCTGCACGAACTCGAAAGCAAGACGTTGATCCAGGAGGCCGGCATCCAGATCTTCAGGCGCGACACTGGCACTGGCCAGCTGAAAATACTTGAACGAATGAACGGAAATAGATCAAAGACAAGTTTCACGCACGAATCCAAATGTGTTGACGCGGTAGTTGCTGAGTTCACGCAGTGGGTAGTGATCCGAGACTTGTACTTGTAGGATAAACGTACATTGATACGAAGATGATAGGACGCTGGTTGGTGACACTGCGTTGGAGGATCCCTAGTCCGAGCCGTGGAAGAAGAAATTAAAAAAGAAGGGGAGAGGAGCTTACGAGTGGGGTCATATAAGGCCTCTGAAGCAGCTCTAGTCGGTGTTCGGTGAGTAGGACAGGTCAATGTGGACAGTGATTCTCGGGACGAACCCAGTTGTATATTGACCACCCTACCTTGAGGTAAATCACAGATGACTGATTTCGAAACAAAAGGAGAACACACATGAATCCAGATTAAAACAGGCAAACCGGCCGTAGAGGACGTTCCATTTGGCCTGAACACCTGGACATATCGTCAGAACAGTCGGTTTCAAGTGCAAATGAGAATCCTGATCGCAGACGCACATTAAGGAACAAACAATCCTCCGCAATAGGCGCCCCCAGTGGCGTGCCTCCATCTGTCGGTAGTTGCGGACAAGCATTACCAAATGTTGACGCATTCACCACCACTTCTGAAGATGTCTGGACAGGGACTGGCGCTTTGAACCGTAAGGAACCGACAGGGGGCTGGCCATATCGTATGCCGAGCCATTTCTCAATACCTTGAGGTGTGGATACACCACGGAATGTTCCTATAGGTAGACTGACGTCCAGTGGTACTGAAGCAGCGAGGGCAGAAGCAATGGTGGATAGGGCTAGAAGGATGGGAATATGGCCGAGCATCGTGGGATGGTTGGGATACCAAGGGAGGTGGGCTCGTTTTTATACGTGGGCAGCGAGAGAATGAAGGGTCTATTTCAAGGTAGTCGATTACAGTACCAGATAGTGGGAAGTGGGGAAGCATTCGAGAAAATGTGGCGACATGTACAACAGAAATAGGAATAACCTAACTTACCTAATTTAGAGCTAAAGTAGCTGGCCGCCTGACACTCTAGACTACTCTTTCGCTCAAGTCAGGCTCTAGTTGTCTATTCTAATTGTATCGGCCACTCTGCTGAGACGGGTGATCACCCGATATTGATCGATATTCGTGAGGCCGTGGAAGATCTAACTTAGATAAATGTGTTAAAGTATGACATCTCAATATTATTAGCCACGCAAATATCAATGACGAGGATAGATGAAGAAGATCTATCACCGGGAGAACGTCAACTTCAATGTTATTCAATGTAGATAGTAGACGTCGTCGAAATGAAAACATAGTCGATGATGAACAAAGGGGTAGCAAGGCAGCTGCCCGAATCAGCGAGGTTTTGCAAAATAGATGAATCAGGATGAGGTTGTAGCTACAGATTCTCGTGTGCACGTAAATATTAGTATTCTCGACTTAGCTCAATCAGAGAGTTTTGGCAAGAGATTCTGGGGCACCCCGAGTGAATCTGACGTGAGCTCGAGATGACCGAACCCAAAGGATACACAGAAGCTCTGATGTAACTGCGGTATTGAAATAGATACAAGACTAAATATAACATAAAACAAAATTATTTTGCAGGATTTGTTTTCGGATTATGTAAAAGACTTTAATTTTGAAACATTTATTCCGATGAGGAAGTTTTTGTTACAACGTTACAATTCAGATATCTACCTCCGCTGACTAATAGCTAAGGACGAATCAGTAATGCAACGCCTCGGTAGTGGCAACACCAATCAGCTGAAGTAGTGCTGGGCTACACACCAACAGCTCTGCAACCTAACGACGGCCACGGTGTCGGTACGCCCACCGTAGCGGCCGGAACAGATAACGAACAGCCCCAAACCTGCGGGGGGCCCATGTCCCGCGTGCGAGGGGGGGTTGGTGGTGGTTGTAAAAGCCTTTGTTGAGATGCGTCTGTTTCAAAAAAAAAATGAGGGACTTGTCGGCGGCGCCCGAGTATTCTCTCACTCTGTAAGACAAGAACAAGAACGTCTTGAACCATTCTTCCAACCATCCCACGGATGCTATGCTTAGAAGCTTGACCATATTCCCATCTTAGAGCTCTATGTATAACAACTTGTGCCCTCGCCGCTGAATCATTGGTTCCTGTCCCTGTCTATGCATATTTTATCTTATAGCCATCCCTGATGAGACACAACATGTCATGGGTACCATTATCGAATTACCTGGCGCACGAATAGATCCCCATTCCCTCGCCGCCTTTCTATTGACAAGTATATATAAAAGTGCGTCAAACGCCCTTCACATGCTGTTCCGCCGCATCCCACGGATGCTCCGCCTTATTCCCATGCTTCTAGTTCTAATTTCTGTCCTCGCCGCTTCAGGACCGCTGGACACCAGTCTATCCATAGTTACATTCCGCGGTGTATCCACAGCTTTATATGATCCCACTCGTAAGTCTTTCCAATCATTCTCTGATTTATTCTTCCACTGATCCTACCAGGGATCTTCCAACGCAGTGTAAGGAACCAGTGTCCTATCGTCTTTGTCTTCATGTAGGAGGTACATATGTTGACAGATGCAGGGGTGGGGTACTCACTCATACATAGATTGGGCAAGTGTGTGATGGGGATTGCCTGGGGTTAATTCGGGCATTAAGATTAGATTACTTTCACCCTTCACATTAGCATGTGCCTCCCTGGCCACTGGCCACTACTCCTTTGTCTCGTCACTACCATTGTCTTATCAGCTTAAATACTTGCGGGCAACAGCATGAAGACCTCGTTGTCTCACACTGCACTCGCAGCGCTGTGCCCACTAATTACGTCACATGTTTTTTCGCTTGCACATGCCCTCACAGCCTCTCAGAGCTCCCAGTGGTTGTTTCACTAGAGCCTCTCCAAGCCCCCCAGAGAGCCAGATGGATTCTCCCAACATGGCCATCACTGACAAACTCAACACACTATGCAATTCCCATGCTGAGCTTCATAACATGATGCAGGATCTGATGTCCAGGCTCAATGCAGCACTAGCAGCCAGCCCCTTACCTTCAGCCATGATGGCTCCACCCACAGTGCCAGCACTGCTGACAAGTGCCTTCACACCACCAGCCCCTGGCCCAGGACTGAACAGTGTGTCCTCTACTGCCTCTCTTTCCCTTTGCTCCTGCTTCCCTGATGTTGACATGGCCATCATTGCAGCTATCATATCCCACAAGTTCAAAGCAGCAGATCTGCACAAGCTCAACTTGTTGAATTGCAACAAAGAGATGCAGATCTGCACAAGCTCAACCTGTTGAATTGCAACAAAGAGATGGCCTACACATTCAATGGCATGACTAACCAGTTTGAGGTTAGCCATTGATCTGTGAAGGAGTACAGAACTCCTTTCTCTGTCATCATCCCTCTCCAGATGTACTTCAACATCCTAGCCTTGCATGTCAACAATGCAGCTGCTACACCCTCCTGTCACAACTCATCCTTGGACCCCTGCCTCACCTCCAGACCTCCCCTGACCAAACCTAGCAAGCCTGGAGCACATCCCCCTCCTCCCCAACCTCTACAACCCTCCTCTTCCCCTGGCACCTGCTCCAGTAATCCCCAACACTTCTCTGGAGATCCCCAATACTTCTCCAGCATTCCTCGTGATCCCCCCAGCCCTCCCCAGTGTCCAGGTAACTCCAAGTCCCTCAGGTCTCCCCAGTGTGCATCATGGGTACACATCAAGACACTATCAACACCCAGCTAGTTAGTCTCAGGATGCCCTTAACAATCATATCTGAGACTTGCCTGCACAGTCTGGCCTTAGACCCATGGTCCTGGACAAGTTCCCCCATAGGTACTTAAACTGTAGAGTAGTACTAGTGACAGTAGTCTTGATATTACCTATGTTCTTGTGTTTGCTATGTCTCTTGTGTCTCCATCTCATTGTTTCATATTGTCTTGGTCAAATCTTATCATTCCCAATTTCATCTGTCCCAATCTTATCAGCCTCAATCTTATCATTTTCCATTTGTGTCTCTGTCTCTTGTCTGTTTTCTAAGTCTTGTCTTGTCTTGGTTTCTTCACTTTTTCACCTTGTCTTGACTTCCCTGATTAACCCCACCTCTACTTCCATCCCCTATTAAAGTCCATCCCACCCCAGAACCTTTAAAACTTCTCCATACTCCTACCTTGGACTTGCCTGAGTTGACCCCTAGCTCTTGTTATTTAACTCTGGAGCTCTGTATTGTACTTGTTCCCTACTTGTCTGTCACTCCCGCTCCTCTGTATAGCCTACTGGAGTATCCTGGACTTCCCTGGACTACTGTTACCACTGTTGCCTACTCTGTTTCACTCTTCCAGAGCTCACCAGAGCCTGGGATCATGAGTACAGACATTGTGTCTGCCTAGTAAGGGACTCACCCAGTGCAGCTGAGCCCCTGGGTCAGTGGAACCTGATATAATATCAAGACTCTCCCCTTACCCCATTCCCAATGTCTAACTACAATCCTGTGTACCTGCCTGCTGGCTATCTAACTGACTATTATGGTAGGCCAGTACCCAACCCCTATTATTCTCTGCTCTATCTGATGCCTGACCACTATGTCACAGCCACTCTGTGGTACTGGGCCCCAGGACCAAACCCAACCCCCTATAGCCCATCTGTTAGTCAGGGCCCACCCCTGGACTGGTGCCACCCCTTGTTGTACCCCATTGAAGGGACCTACCCCCACCTGCAGCCTGACACCCCTTTGGCCCCTTGGGCACCCATGGCCCCAGTACCCTTGGCTTTCCCCCTCAGACTCTACTATGCCTACCCTATTCCTGCTGTGGCCCCAGTCCCCCCAGAACAATTTGATGGTTACTTCCTCTCTCTGCCTCAACCCTCTGCTTCCCCCCCCATCCAAGCCCCATCCTCTCCTAGGCAGCAACAAGTTAAAGCCTATGTCCAACAATGTGATGAGGTCCTCCACTCTCTCTGCCTAGCCCCCACCAAGTTTGTCAAATGAGCAAGAGCCCTCCTTGTCAGCCTGGGGCACCAAAACATCTTCAGGACACCAGAGACATGGGCAGATTGCCTCCTAGACTTCTATGAGCACTACCAGCAAGGCACCCTCCCCAAGAACATCAAGAGTACCCTTGGGATTGATGCCAGCCTCTAGGAAGAACTCTGCACCCTGGTTGACAAGATTCATACCAGCCTGAACCCCCATCATTTTGAAGACCCCTTGGACCCTGCCTGCTCCTTCCATATGCAATGAGAAGAACCTGCCAGGACCCAAGCCAAAGCCCTGGCCCCCATTCCTCACCAGCAGGAGGAGCTCAATGCAGTGTCTGACATCTTGAGGTCTCTCAACTCCACTGGAGAACTCTTCAACCAGCCTGCCACTCATATACTGGCCCTCTCTGCTTGCCCCTGGGCCAACTCCATCCCCAGTGCCTTCCACACCTGGGACCAGCCCACTCAACCTGAACCCCCCACCCAGAAAACCCCCTCAACCCCTTTTCCCCAATGCTGATCACTTCCACCCACACTCTCTCCTACATCAACAAGCCAGAGACCATCAGCAGGAAACCTGCTCCTTGAGAAGGAGCTCCTGAGCTTTCTAGAAACCAACCCCCTCATGTCAACCTCTGCCCCTTCTGGGGATATGCTCTGCCTCTCCACAACAACCCCAAGCCACCCCTCTAACAGCCTCTCAGCCCCAGAGCCCCCAGAGCAGCTCTCCCCCCTGCACCACCCTAACCCCTGCCCATTCCCCCACTTAACTGCCTCACTGATGCCAACAACTTTGAGCCACTGACCCCCAGAAGACCCCCTCCTCCTCACTGGGCCCTAGGACCTCCCCTGGGCAATGCTGGCCCAAACCCCAGTGGCAGGCCTCCCAATGCCAGACCTCCTGGTGGATGGGGCCCAGCCATGGACAACTTCCCCCCTCAGTGCAGAGGTGGGAATAACTACTACTATTACTACAATGGTGAACCTCCACCCCAAACCCAAAATGCCCAAAATGACACATGCAATGCACTGGCCCAGGAAGGGAAGCTCAACATTCAGAAACCAGAACTCTTCAATGGCTGAGACCCTTGGAAATGGCAGACCTTCTTAACACAGTGTCTTATGATGTTCCAAGCTAAGCCCATCACTTTCCAGCTTGAGAGTTCACAAGTGGCCTTTGCCACCTCCTACTTGCAGGGCATTGCCTTTGACCATTACATAGCACTGCTCTGATTTGACTCCAACAACCCAGTACTCTCCAATTGGCCCACCTTCACACAGGAATTCTCTAGTGAGTTCAGAGTATTTGACACTGTAGCAGAGGCAGAAGAAAACCTTTACAACCTCTGGATGCATGACAACAAATGATTCATGACCTTCACCATCTGATTCAAACAGGAGGCCTATGAAACCAGTTGGAACTACAATGCTCTCCAATTTGCCCTTTGCCACACCCTCCTGCAATGGATTAAGGATGTCTTCTGCCTTGCCTCTAAGCAGCCCACATACAATGGGTACAAGGCTCTTGTCACCCAGATTGACCAGTGCTATTGGGAAGACCAGAGCAAATATCAAGGCTTGTGGAACAACTGGGACCCCTCCAGTAACCCTGGCTGGCAACCTGGAGCAGCTAACAACAATTGAGCCCCTGCCCCTGCAATGCCTGCTAACTCTGGGCTCTGCTTTTCCCCCAGATAAGGCCCAGCCAACACCACTTGACCCCCTGGACCTCAACCCCTCACCCAGCTTAATGCTGCCAATCTCTGTGATGCCCTGGACCCTCTGGACCCCAGATCTGATGATTCCCTGGACCTGGACAATTCCCTGGACCTCATAGACAATCAAGAGGCCCTGTGCACCAACCAGATCAAGGACTGGCCCTGGATCAACATCCTGGCAGAGACCCAGGCATGTTGACAGAAGGAAGGGGCATGTATTCTGTGTGGTGAGCAGAGTCATTTCATCAATAATTGCCCTAAATGCCAGGTTATGGGACATGCTGTCTGGACCATTGACAGGAAAGACTGTGACTATCAGTTTATGGAAAATGACCTGGCAGTTTAGGTCTCAAAGATGCACTAAATTGCAGATCAGACCTCTGACATCTTCTCTGCTCTGGCTACTTTCCTCCATGCAATGGTAATCACTCTGGACACCCTCCTGGCACACCTCCCCTCACACTCTGCCCACAACCTCCTCCTCCACACCACCCTCTCCTTCTCCCCTGACTCTGTACCCACCCTGATCAACAGCAGCACAACAGACAACTTCATCAATGAATCCCTAGTGACACTTGCTCCACAACCTCCCTGGCAACTCCCCCTCCTGATTTCCCTAAAACTCTTTGACAGCTATCTGACCTCTGCTGGCAACATCACTCACTGTGTAGACATGAGGATCACTTTCATGAATGGGCAACAGCAAGACCTCCAGCTATTGGTCACAAAGTTGCATGCCTCCACCCCCCTCATCCTTGGGTTTTTCTGGCTCCAAGTGACTAGCCCTTGCATTGACTGGCCAAGTCTTACTCTCTGCCTTGATCAGGATAACTTGCCTGACCTGGGACCTGTTCCCTTCAACATTCCTCCTCACCACAATGTCTCAGAAGTTACCCCTGACATTCCCTGAACCCCTTTGCAGCTCCACTTATGATCTGCATTATCATTCATCATCAACACCTGCCTCAGCAACTCCCCTGCTGTCCTCCCCACCCTTGTCAATAGTGGGGCCTCCAGAACCCTTGTCAGCAACCAGCTCAACTTCCTCCACAAACCCCTTGACACACCTCTGGAGCTACAGCTGTTTGATGGAAGATCTGCCACCTCCAGGATCACCAGATTCCATCCCAGCTCCCTTGCCCTTGACAATGGTCTGCAGTTCCTGACCCACCCCCTTGTTACCCAACTTCCAGAGGTGACCCCAATTGTGCTTGGACTATCCTGGTTGCATGACATCAACCCTAACATTGACTGGAAGGACCTCACCAATTGGTTCGCCAGCCCCCAAGCCTGCCTGGCAGCTGCCATCACTCTCCACCCTTACTCCTCCCATGAACCCAACAACTCTGATTTGGCTCCCAGCAGCACCAGAGCCACCAGAACCCCCACCCCACCTAAATCCCCCCCCACACATCTTCATGCTGTGCTGATTATGAATGAGGAAGGAATTCTCCACCAAATCCAAAATGCCCCTCTAGATGCCTTCTTCACTCAGCATGACCCCTGGAACAATTTTGCCAATGTCCTGAACCCCAATGTCCCAAACTCCAATGC
Organism: Termitomyces sp. DKA64; assembly: GCA_017657295.1. NCBI lineage: Eukaryota > Fungi > Basidiomycota > Agaricomycetes > Agaricales > Lyophyllaceae > Termitomyces > Termitomyces sp. DKA64. The sequence continues at coordinate 3,784 of JAGGAV010015616.1, read as the reverse complement.
AACCTTCAAACTATCTCTGGACCATTGACTCTTGCTCTGGGATAGCCAAATATATGCTCTGGACCACAAGTCCATCCACCTCAACATTCTCCAGCAGCACCACAACTACAAGCTCTGAGGACACCTGGGAATGCATAAGACCCTCCAACTGATCTCCCAGACTTACTTTTGGCCAGGAATGAAGAAGGACATCACCTGGTATATACAAGCCTGCAAACTGTGTCTCTGAGCCAGGTTCCCCTGACATTGCCCATATGGTCTGTTGAAGCCCCTCCCTGTCAGCCACTGCCCCTAGTCCTCAATTTCAATGGACCACATTGTTGAACTCTCCAAATTCAAGGGTTTCAATGCCATCCTTGTCATCATTTGCCAACTCACCAAGCAAGCATTGTTCATCCCCTGCTGCACCACTGACAGTGCCCCAGAGTTTACCAAGCTGTTTTTCAAACATGTCTTCTCCAAGCATGGACTCTTGGATGACATTGTCTCCAGCCATGGCCCCTTGTCCAGGTTCTAGCAATCCCTATGCAAGGTGCTCAAAATCAAGACCAACCTATTGACTGCCTACCACCCAGAGACTGACAGACAAATGGAATGAGTAAATTAGACCTTAGAGCAGTACCTCCACCTCTATGTTAATTATTTACAGAATGACTGGCATGCAGAACTACCCCTCACCAAGTTTACTTATAACAATACCCCCTATTCCACCACTGGAGTCTCTCTGTTTTATGCCAACAAGGATTACAACCCCTAGCTCACCCTGTCCCTCAAGAACATCCCCTTGCATATTGCCCACAAAGTTGCTAAAGACCTCCAGTCCCTTCACCAATTCCTCCAGGATGAGATTGACACTGCCAATTGAGCTTACTCCAAGCATGCTGACACTCAACACAAAATGAACTCCAACTGAGTCCTCAGTACCCTTGTCTGGCTTGACTGACACAACCTCAAGACCCAGAGACCCTCAGTGAAGCTCTCCACAAATGACTGGGCCCCTTCAAGATCCTCCAGAATGTCTCAACTCATGCCTACAAGCTTGACTTATTTCTGGGACTGAAGGGCCTCCACTCTGTCTTCCACATCTGCCTCCTCAAGAAGTATTATTCAGACCCCTTCTACAGCCAATGCCCAGGCTGACCCCCACCTGTCAAGGTTGAGGACAAGTACCACTACAAGTTTGACCATATCCTTGACTCCTGCCTCATCTGCAGACAGCTCTAGTACCTAGCTCATTGGAAAGGCTATGGACCTGAGGATGACACCTGGGAACCCTGGAAGAACCTCTTTGGAGCCCCTGCCAAGCTTTGGGACTTCTATTGGCAACACCCCACCAAGCCCTGGGACCCCTGGAACTAGCATGAACAGATGGCCTCAGTGGGCACAACTCCTGCCTCTGGATTCAGCAGGGATTCAACTCCCACCAGTATTACTTATGTTCCCTCTCTCATTTTCCTTTATACAAACTGAAAATTACATTAAGACAGCAAGAACAACCAATATTTACAACATTATGAGTACAACATGCAACATAGATAAGTGACAAGAAAGGCCCAAGAATACTCGCTGATGCTGGACTACAACCCCCTCACCCCTCCTCTGAGACACTCCCCTCCAAACCCTCCCCCACCATATCAACCTTCATCTGGGCCATCACTGCCACCAGGTTCTCTGTGTGACTCAGAAGAATCTCCCCCACATCCACTGCCACCTCCCACCACAACCTGGACTCCATAGAGTTTCTCTGCCAGTGCCCTGCCAGTAGTCTCCCCATGTGATCCACCCCCTGCCTCAACTCCAGAGGGAGATCCTGGGACATTTGTCCCAACCCATCCTGGATTGACATGAGGGCAGTGGAAGCCCCATCCAATAGGATCTGATGTTCCTGGACACAGTCTAGAGAGGAAAGTCAGCAGAGTCAAGGAGGGGAAGTGTAAGGGTGACCTCCAGGAGCAATGGCTAAATCATGCAGCTAGCAGAGGGGAATCTGAAGTATATTGAAACTGTAATCAATGATACAAATGGTAAATTAATCACATAGCAGAGGGGAATCTGAAGAGAACAAGTCTAAGGATCCCTGCTGCTTGGTGTGGTGCATCAGTGGGCAGCAGAGGCATGGGAATGACTGTGTAGGGTGACTGGAGTTAGCCAAAGTGTGCAATGAGGGATCATGGAGAGTTCTAGGGGTCCCTGGAGATCTCTGGGGACCAGTAAAGTGCCCCAGAACCATCAAGTGAGCCCTGGGGAAGCAGCACTGGGCAAGGAGAGTTGGTGTTGGACAGGGACAGAGGTCAGAAAAAGGTAGTCTCCTGACATCACCACTCTAGGATCTCTTCCACCTTGTACTCCTCAGTATTGTTGACCACTACTGGAGGAGGTGGAGGTGTCAGGCATTGTCCTGGGATAGGGTCTGCTAGGGCCAGAGTCAGTTTGACCACATTGAAGACCAGATGGAGCTGGTGCATTCCCATGGGGAGCCAGAGCCAATAGGCTAGGGGCCCTACCTGCCATTCTACCATGAAGGGTCCTAATTGTTGGTGTGAGAGCTTCTTTGATGGCCAGGTGGTCATAATATTGGAGGTGTCTAGGTAGACTTGATCTCCAGGCTTGTACTGGGGTGCTGGAGTCCTTCTGCAGTCATAGTACTGTGCTATGTTGTCCTTGGCCTTTGCCAGCACTGCCTGGGCTTCCTCCTGCACAATCTTCATCTGGTCCACAAACTTGTTCACAGCCTCATTCTCTGAAGGCTGGACCTGGGGTTTGAAGCCCATGTGTGGGTGACGTCTGGTGTCCAGGAAGAAGGGTGAAAACTGGGTGACCACATGAACATGGTTGTTGTACTGGAACTCAGTGTTGGGGAGGAGCTTGTCCCAGTTGTCCTGGCAATTGTCGCAGAAGAGGCAGAGGCATTGTTCAAGCTCCTGGTTCACATGCTTGGTCTGGCCATTGGACTGCAGATGATAGGCAGTGGAGGTGTGAACCTTCATGTTGAGCAGTTGGTAGAGCTCCTGAGTGAAGTTTGCCACAAATTGTGGGCCCCAGTTGGATACATAAGCATTGGAGATGCAATGCAATTTCCAGATGTTCCTCTGGTACAGGTTAGCAGCACCCATGAGGGAGCAAGTGGTGTGAGTAGGGATGAAATGTGCTTGCTTGCTACAGAGGTCCACCACTACCATGATGGCATCATAACCATGGGCATTGGGGAGTTCTATGATGAAGTCTACCAAGGCAATGCTCCATTGCTCTATGGGGATAGGCAGGAGGTGCAGCTGGCCAGAGGGGAGGCAGTGTTGGAGTTTGGTCTGGAGATGGAAATTGCATGTACTAGTGTAGGATCTGATATACTGGGACATCTGGGGTCACCAATAGTTCTGGGACACCAGCTCTAGTATTTTCCACCAGCCAGGGTGTCCTGCAATCTGGGAATTGTGGTGTTGCTCTATAATCCCCCAGCAGAGCTCCAGGTCATTGGGCATGTAGATACAATCCTGGAAGGTCAGGAGTCCATTGCAGAGGGCCCATTCATCTGCATGGACTGACTTGACACCAGTGCTGCATCCAGACTTGAGTGCCCTGGCCACTTGAGTGGTGAGTTCCTCCTGCAGACCATCCTGATTGCTCTGCCAGATGTCCCAAAGGATCTCCACTTCTGCCCCCTCAATGGCTAGGCCTTCCATGGCTTGGATTGCAAACAACTTGGGCTGGAGGAGCACAATGTTACTATTGTCATCTCCCCCAGTGCCATGGTCTGCTCTCTGGGATAGGGCATCCAGCTTCCCCA